>SCDS01000235.1:0-48466 GCA_004149465.1 Drosophila nigromelanica | reverse complement strand
CATGTTCTTCTTCTTCTATCGTCGTTGTCTAGGGAAATCGTCAGCTGTTTGTGCACATTGGGATTTGAGCCTACAGCCATAGCCCAAACCCACATATATAATATAATAATATAAATTGATACTTTTGGTAGGGATACATTTATATATCGGCATTTTTTCAGGGTATCACAAACTATATATGTGTTATTGTTATAGAGTGTAATTATATTCTTCGAAATTTTTAAATAATCGCATCATTATTATTGAAAAGTAATTGAAAAAACTTATCTTTAACATAATTCAAATTATTTTGAGAGATATCTAAGATGTCGAAAATTTACTTACTTTTACTGTTTTATAAATGAATAAACCCATTGCATACGCAATTAGACGAATTATGCGAAACTGAGCCCATGCTGCGTATGCGTAACACACAGAGCCCCAGAGCGTATGCAATATTTTTATTTCCATCGCCATCGCGTTTCATTTTGGAATTCTCAGATTACTTAGCGCAGAGCAAAATTAATTAAAGCAAACTGAAACATGACACGCACCCAACTGCACGGCTGATAAGCAGCCTGCTCGGCACGTGCCAAGCCTCTCTCGTGGGGATATTGGACTAAGGGCAAGGGGCACGTCGAGGGATGGGGGGGCATCGCCAAGAGGGCTCTGTCAAGCTGAGTGCTGATGTCGGTACAAGCGTTATGACGGCATTTACACTTCAGCTGACGGTCCGAGGATTAGAGACTCCCAGGACTTTGCAGCTCATAAGCTGCCCACAAAAGGCTTACGAGCACGACATGGCCACAGCTAGGAGCTGGTCCTGGTGCTGGAGCTGGAGGTGGAGCTGTGCCTGACCCTTGACCATTACTGAATAACAGAACCACACACACGCTCACTTAGTCTGATGCTTGCGTGTGCACAAAACCCAACTTAAATTCCTCACATAGCTTTAAGTTCTCAGCTATGCAAATAAATCCAAGTCGTGGGCCAAAAAACTCAATTTGGCAAGTGGGGCAGGATGAGCAGCTGCTGCCTGTCCACCGCGTGCCATCGAGAATATCTAACATGTGGCAAGTCAGTTGGTAGTTCACGCAGCAAAAAACCCAACCCAGCCCAAAAACCCCCCCTTCCCGCCCCCACAAATGCCCAGCCGAGCAACGGCGACAAACAGCGCCGCAGTTTTCTGTTTGTTTGCCTTGTGAACGAGCGCAGCGAGTGGCGTTCTGAAGGCCAAAGGACGCAGCGGGCAGCAGGAGTAAGGACGGTGCCATGTTGAGCATGCACTGAAACCATTTCATTGCACTACCCACCAAAAAAAAATGGAACGAACATTTTAAACATTTTAAAAGCGTCTGCAAATGCTCTAAAAAATAAACGTATTCAATTTGAATTTATATCTTTTTTATGGAGTTTCTTTGCACTTTCACATAGAGAATATATAAAACAATTTGTTAAGAAAATATAAGAGCCATAATTCTTTGATTATTTTGCAAAATCACTTACAAGCATTTAATAACTTAAGCATTTGTTATAATATAAATTTATAAGAGCATCAAACAAGATCAAATTCAACAAAAATCTTAGTTCTCACATATTTAAGGAAATTAGTTCTTGTCTATTATTAAAAACTTGCACATTTTGATGAAAGTATTTATAAGGGCCTCACATAATTTCTTTTAATCGTCGTTCCCTTATTTAAAAGCCATATTTAATTTTTATGTTTCTTTAATTTGTTTTAATTTTCCCACCCCTGTAGAAAACGTTACAAGCCCAGCATCAATTTCACGAGTTCTCCTAAAATTTAGCATAGAGAAGCAACGACAAAAAAACCTGTCTGCCCAGATTTTGGGCAGTGTGGACCTTATTTTAAAAGAGGTTGAGTTGGAACTTGGTTTTTTTTTTGCTGTGGTTTTTGTTGTTGTTTGTGGCATATCTGCTCGAAATTCATTTTTCAGCGTGCTGCACACGATGCGCTGCAATTTGGTTAAAAACGGTAGCCAGACCAGCACGGACTCAGCCCGAAGAAGAAGCAGCAACAGCAGCAGGACGAGAAGCCAGGGTTAGGACTATGGAAGCGTTGGGCCTTAAACGAATCTAGTTTTGTTGCTGCTGCGACCGACAGCGGAAATGTGTTTATTTACGAATGTGGCCATATGTGCGATATACGTATATATATGCGATATCTGGGATAGATGCGTGCATGACCAAATATTTTGGCATGCTAGTCGCTTGTTAAAATGCAAACCCCATACGCAAATCAACGGCAAAAGTACACACACGCACGAACGACTAGAATGTAATCCTGTGCTCGGTCCAGAGTAAATGCTGTCAATGGCTGCTGATGGATTTGCGAGACCAGACAAAGTCACGTTTTATTACAATATTCAAATAATGCTTGTAAGAAGCGAGTGATATATGTAGAAAGGAGATTCAAAAATATCTTGGAATATGGTGAATCTTTCACACATTTAAATTTAATTTAGCTTGCAGCTTTTCACATTCTATCTCCGTCAATAATTGCTTATAATTACTGGAATTATAAACATTTAAATGTATGTCTATTATAATTTCTTTCTTTCTTTATTTTATTAATATTATTAAATTATTTATTATTGTTTTCATTTTATTTTTCATTTGTGTTTTGTTCATAATATAAATTGATTATCATCGCTATTATTATTATTAAATCCTAACATGGCGTTCGAATCATCGTTTCAAGTACTTTAACACAGAAATTCATTACCAATAATAATAATTTTTCGTACAATTCTTTTTAATCGATAGTTAATAGACCTTTTGTTGTCAAATGAATGAGGAAATGCACATTTTATTTGCTTACCCCGCTCCGTTGACCACTTCCTACCCCAACACCATCAGTTTTCTATTAAATTTTTAGCCATTTCGAGTCGAGGCGTCAGCTGAGTGACATTTTGTGGTCAGTTGATGGAGGGTCTGCTTGCCGAGGGCAGGCCGAGAGCACACAAAAATGTCAGGCGCTGGGGCCAACTGGGGGTTAACTGAGGTTGCAACCAGTGACGGACAGGAGCGGATGTGGGAGGAGTGGAAGTAGCAGTGGAAGGCAGGGGGCAAGTGCGGCCCACAAGTTTGTCAACACAAGGCAAATATTTGCAGGCATCGAGTTTGCTCTGGTTGTTGTTGGTTGTTGGTGTTGTTGCTGGTTTGACTTGGTTGCTGACCAACACCAAAAGCAACAACAGTTGGTCACGATCACTTTGGCTTTATTGCTTTTTTCTGTGCTTCATTTCAATGTCTCTTGGTTGAGTGTGTGTGTGTGTAAGTTGTTGTCATTGTTGCCGTCTCTTGTGTTGATTTGACGTGACTAATGGGTCGTTAGGCGTGTGCTGCGAACGGAGAAAAGACGTTAAAAGCACCAGGGAGCAGGGAACACGAAGCAGCCGGCCAGAGGGTGGAGCATTGCCTATGGGAAAAGCTCGAGATGGCAGCGTTGCAAATTGCGTAGTGCTCTGCAGCAGAAGGGGAAAGGGAGTGTGGGAAATTGGAGGTAAAAAAAAGAAATAGGCTAATTGCAAGCTGAACTCGTTCAGTTGTCAAGGGAGTAGTTCATAGAAAATTAAACACGGGAAAACTGAGTAAAAAAACTAACCTTTATATATATAAAGAGTTGGTTCAAATTGACTGATTGACTGGCTGACCGACTGGCAGCCTAATCAATAAGGTAGAGGAGCCATTAGAAGCTCAACAGTTTTTTTTAAATATTTTTTTGCTTATTTTTCAAGGACACGCTGCCTACAAATAGGCTACGATTTGCGTTTCTTCAGATAGGAGCCACAAAAAGTAGAAGAGCGGTCCGATTGCAGGCCAACGATACCAGTTAAATTTCGAAATTCTGTAACAGCGCTGACACTCAAAAGTGAGCAATAAGTAGGGATATTTGTAAAAAATGTATCTTAAATTTTATTCTCGACAGTCAATTGTAATATTGAGTCATTAGTTGGCCATAATAAGAACAGTTAGATAGCCAAATCTTGTTACTCACTAATTCAATAATCATTTGGCATTTGACATTTGCCAACTGCACGCAAAAAACAGCTTCGTAACTCACCTGCAACGAGAAGAAGAAGAGAAAAATTTGAATACAAATTACAAATTTTGTCAAGTATTTGGTAAATGTGACAGCGGCAACTGTTTAGCGGCATTCCATGGCACTCGATTGCAGTCCAATTCCCATAGTTAACCCCACAGCATTGCCATCACCTTTGTCATTTTGGGGCCGGGCCAATGCACGGATTTGCCGTCCGGCTGTCTGGTAGCCCGGCGACCGTCGTCTATTCGTTTGCATATGACATCATCGCACGGCAGCAAAACTTTTGCGCAAAACAAACAAAACTTGGAATGCAACAGCAACAAAAACAAGTAAACAAAAATATATAAAAATGTGTGCAGAAGTAACATGAGACATAAGATAACAGCCGAATACACGTGAAACCGAAGATGTAATACCCTTGCTACCTTGCTATGTAAGTGATTACCAACAAATTTATTCATTTAAAACTTAACGACCAACACATAAATATTTAGGAAGAAAGATGGCTACACTAATAGATTATTCGATATAGATATGAAATTAGATATATAAACAAAATATATACTTTGATTCTGTATTTCAATTTAATTTTGAAAATAATATTTTTGAATTTTTTTTAAATCGTATATTGTTCTTATCATAAACTTATTCCACTAGCTCTACCATAAAAAGACAGGCAGTTAAATTTGATTAGCTCTAGTGGAGTTTAGAGGATCGACAGACGTTACACGTTTCGAGACCAAAATAAAGTGCCCTTCTGAAAGTGTATACAAAAATATACTAGAGTTGTTTGCGGGCAGTTGAGGGGAGGGGACTTGGTTCGCCGGCAGTCAAATGATTTGCAACTCTGTGCAAATTTATTTGCCTGCCCCGCCCGTGGCCCCCTGCGGACCGCGTGTCGCCTGCAGTTGGCAATTATTAGATGGCTGGAAGTTGCCGCAGCTAACTCGAACTCGAACTCGACGAGCACGAGCACATCATAATTCCAATAGTCTTGCCCCAAACCAACAGCAACAGCAACTGCAGCTCTCAACTTGCAGCTGCCCCCCGGTGGCCACGAAGGCCGCAAAAATTTGATGACGATGTGATTTGTCTGCGAGTCGAGTTTCTAGCGGTCCACCAACTGATTCGCATTCAGATTTACCGATCCGACGTTGATGAAGTGATTAACAATGCCAGCACTGTGGCTCTGGATATCGTTTAGCTTATGAGCTGCCCAGGGGTTGCCGGAGTCGACAGTCAACTCTCAGCAGGTGAACACCGATTGATTGGAGAACTATGCAAACTGAGTTTCATCAAGTGAAGGACAAAGCTAACTTTGAACTAAACCTGCGAATGGGAACCCAGACGTGGGACAAGGGAGTGTGTTATAAAAGGGGAAGTCATCAAAAGGTAGCCAACAGCTGTCTGTTTATTAGCGCCAATCACTGACCTATCTCAATGCGACCTTCTATTGTCTAGGTAAACAAATGAGTTTGAGATGTTTGGAAGATTTCTTTGTTTTTGTTTTCGCTTTCAATCAACTACAAAACTCATAAGCAATCAAATGCAATTAAGTGCTTGTAATTATCATAATGATGATATAATTCCATTAGCTGTATGCCAAGTGTGAACGTGTATAAATACATACCTACATATATATACATATTGGTTATTCATGTTATAGCGCGATGAATAGGAGACTAGGAGAACTTTATTTTTAAAAAGGTATTTTAATTTAAATTTTTTATTTTTGCTGTTCTACATACACCGTGAAAAATATATAATACCCTGGATCTGCATTAATGGCTTGGTTATTATTTTGATCAAAATCTTTCCAGCTACAAGAATATTTAGAACATAAATTTTTCAGAAAAGATATTTCTATAATTCTTATAGTTTCTTTTCTAGCTTTACTTACACTAAAACTAGTTGCATTTATAAACGCAACGCATGTTGGTTGACTTGCATCTATTTATAGGTGTCAAGATTTGGCCCAGGCGTCTGAAACACACGCAATTGCCAATTATGAATCATCGAACGAATCGTGAGTGGTCGACAGTGGTCGCGTTATTACAAAAAAAAAAAAAAAACGAAGGGTATTATTTATAGACCCGGCCTTGGCTCTGTTTCTGTGCAACACTGAAATCGCGCGAACTAAATCATCTGCACAAGTTCCAGTTGAGTGAGATTTGTGATGTCATATTAGAACACTTAAAACAAATTTCATTTGGAATAGTCTTTTAGATCGCGTTTACGAAATGGGATTGAATATTTGAAAAGCGAAAGTAATTAATTGTAGAAGGTGAAGCTCAAGTGCTTTGCCCACACCCAAGAAGTACCGTTATCGGTTTATAGAAACACCTTTTTGGTGGCTCAGTGTTAAAGTGTTTTGTTTCAATCAATAAAACTGAAATTGAATTGTGTAAGAAAAGCTTACGACGTGCTGTGCGGGGCAATCAAAATGTCCAAAAATGAAATATTGATGAAATTTATTGATGCATTGTTGCGGCAGTCAAACGACGCACCGACATCGACATCGACAATCCCTCATGCATAATGCAAAAGTGCAACGCGAGACGTTGAAAATTTCTAATTCAATTTCATTGTCTGACACATTTCAGAAATGCGCAGACGCGACTTCGGCAGCGGCATTTGAAGAGGTCTCCAAAACCCATTCGAAAAAACCCCCAACAGACAACGTAGACAAAACGCAGCTACTGGGCTTTATTTTTTTCTCGGTTTTTTCTTTCTTTGTGCCAATCGAGTGATACTCAAGTCAATCGAATCAATTAGACGATTTATGGATGCTTCGCTGGCATTGGCATTCAATTTGCTGTGTGAAGAGTTTCGCATGTCATAAATTTTGACACACACGCTGATTTATGTGCCTGACAACGACCTATCGAATGCTTATCGAATAGTTCACTTTGACATTTGGTAGCTGCAGCTTGAAATTGAGTCATCAGCTAATTGAAAAGCTCATTCGCATGCAAATTCTTGTAGTCAGACCTCCCCCAAAAAATGCACTAGACACTCACCCCGCACACCATTTGGCTAAGTGCAATGTTGATCTTGTCAGTGGCAAGAGTTATGTTTATTGATTTACCTGTCAAGTGCGTTTTTACCAGTCATTTGCATAATACTCGGTCTCCCATTTTCCTTCTTTTTGGCGCAAAAACCATTGCATGCTGAGCCAACTGAGCCAAACTGAGTGCTGCGACAACTTTGGTTGTCAATAACCAAGCGCATAGTGGGCGCACATGCGAAATGGGTGTGGTCAAAGTGAAATGGATTAACATCAATAATTTACTGTATATCCGAATTGGATTTAAATGCAATTTAAAAGTAGAGTACAACAAATTGAGCTGGCTAAAATATTATAAATTAAAACGAAAAAAAAACGATTATCGACAAGTTGACAAAAACATAAAGTAAGTAAGCTTGCTAGGATATAGATAGTAAATAAAATGATGACAGCTCTCGAAGAGAAAGTGGTGATAAGCAAATTAAGTTATATAAAATTTTTTAAATATATAAACGATTATTTATCGATAACATATATCGTTCATAATTCTTAATATCATAATATATAAATTTAACGGCTATAGATAAATAAGATAAGTAAAGATTCTCACAAGAGATACATCTCTTATTAAATATATTAAAAATACCTTTTTAGCTGTAGATACCGATATTTTTGTATCTTGAAAGTATCTTTTTGCAGTCAAACAGCACTGTGCACTCATATGCAACTGGGTGACACTTGTCATACACAGTGACACACTCTGGCACACACTCACACAGACACACATACGGACAGACACACGCACGCAACAGAGTCATGTGGGTGTGTTTTTGGGTTCTCCGGTTGCGCGTTTTGCGCGTCACGTTGTTGTCGGCGTCTAATCGGGGCTTTTACTTCATATAATGGCATCGCAATTTGGTGCGACTCTTTGACACACAAACCAGCCAAGGCACGCACACATACACACGCGCTCATGCACATATGTATGTCGAGTGGGCAGCGTCAAGATTTATGTTAAATTTTTAATGATCACAAAACAAGACGAACCTTTGGCCCTTGGGCCATGCATCAATATTCTATGAAGACATGCGCAGGACAACCTTTGACCTTTTTTATTTACTCAAAGATAATATCAGGCACCCAACATACAACAGGTGCAATTCACCTGTAAACAATGAAGTTGGCAACAACTGCAGAGTTAACTATTCAAGCCTCAGCAGGTGACATTGGGATTGGGTCTGGGTACAGGTTTTGGTCGGGTTTGAATTTGATTGATTCCCCAGCGTGCACAATAAAAGAGTACAGTTGACGTTTTAGTTTGATTTATGCGCTGCGCTTGATGAATTAGAATACAGCACCAACAACAACAACAGGCATCACAGGCATTTACAACTCACCTGAGCTCTACTCCACAGTGCACAATTTACAGTTTTCAGTTTATAGTTAACAGTTGATTGGCTCTGCTCGGCTTTTCGGCTGTCTATTTGGGCTTCATTAAATCTCGTGGTATATTTTGACTGCCCCTAACAACAACAGCTATGACACCATGTTACAATTTCAGCTGCGCCCGCTTCAGCATATTTGTCTTTTCGGGAATGCGAACACTTAGAGAAAAAACCTATTATATTCACAACATTTTGTTCTTAAAATCCTAAGCAGATATTTCTCATTAATATTAATAATATTAATAATTAAACGTTATTTTTCAAACAAAGAAACTGAATGAAAATGTAAGTAAAAAGTTTCTTTGAATAAGCATTGTACTTAAATCTTATGATAAGCTTGGATTGGCTGAAAAAATCTTAAATGAATTATAAAACAAAAAATATCTTTATGGCAAGAATGTACTTGTACATAAAACATATATTAATGTAAGAAAGTTTTTTAGATTCTGAATTTACATTTCGAACATTTACAAACCTTCTAATTGATTTGTTTACAAAATTCTCAATTATTGTTCTGAGTGTAGGGGTTGGGTCATGGGAATAGCATGGCTGGGCATGGCTGCGATTGCGAAATGGACCACCGCATCTAAAAACAACAACAACACTTACACACACACACACACACACACACACACTCACTCGCAAACACACACACTCGCAAACACTGCGTTTGTTGTCATGATTTATTGTTTGGCTTTTTTGACAGGCGTATTATTATTATTTTCCAGTCGCTTGTCTCTTGTCGCTTGTCGCTTTTGTTGTTCTTATTGCCGTTTGTCACTTGAAAGCGTTGCGTTGGAAATAACGGCACTTTTCAAGGAGGGTGGAGGCACATATTTGGTTACAAAATAAGCCCAAGGTGTGTGTGTGTGTGTGTGTGTGTTTGCAAGTTGATTAGATACTGGAATGGCCTTGAGCAACAAGAGAAAATTCCTGAACTTAATTTTAGCTGCGATTAGTGGAAAAACTTTATGCGTAACGAGTAATTGCGGAATTTCTAATTATTTCAACCGAAATTTGGGCTCAGAATTTACAATATTATTCTAAAGAACCTCTTAGGAACATGAAACATAATAAAATGAAATTGAAGTAAGCTTAAATTATATCTACTTTGGGTTTTATTTGCTTTAAGTGTAGTAAAGAGATTTTATGAATTCCTTTTGAATGGTGTTTTCATTAATTTAACACCACCCTTGGTAGTCATAACAATTTATTTAAATAAAGGTCAATAGGTTTCTTAGAGTACTCTGCCCTGGGGCTCGAACTCGCCACTTCTAAGTGCAATTACCTAAAAAAAAAACACTGATACAACTCTTCTATCAGGAGAAATGTTAAAGCTCCATAAAATATGATATATCAAAAAAAATTTATCGACATTAAAAAATGTTAGGCAATATATAACAGGCATAATTCAGGGGCCGATATGGTCTGTGTAAAAGGTGTTAATGTTTTCACCACCCAAAAAGAGAGAGCCCAGCACGCACTTTCTGCGTATTTCACAGACAGTTCGCCTCAACTTGCAAGTCACGTAACATTTTATTTATGCGCCTCGATTGCGTCTTATGTCATTGTCACGTGATCACTGATCGCTGATCGCTGAATGCCAGAAAGTTCTAACTGTTATAATACATCATCCACCTTGACCCCAAACAGTATCGCACATAACCCAAACCAAAACCAAATGCAGCGTATAAAGCATTTCAATCAAGCTCATCAAATCATTATCACAAAGTCGGCATCTGGTGGAACGACATACATGTGTATATATAAATATATATATATATATGTATCTACATGACATGTGTTTTGGCTTTAGTCAACTAAAATATTGCACTCCCTACAAATATATGCAGTGCTCGTAAAACGCAAGCTGACACAAATGCTGAAACTGATTTCAGGCAAATGCATCCCGCAGATACTCATGATATTAAGCAACACAGATACATATCAATTTCTTGCCTCTGCCATTGTCTGACAACAGTTTGCTGTCAGATTAACTAACAAATTGTCGTCGCCTTGTGTGCGCCTTTGCATATATGTATATATATATATTTATATGTAACATGATTTATAAAGTGACGAAGCCGCCGCAGAAGATTTTGCGGCATTCCAAGAATTTCTTGGCAACATGTGTGGGCGATGTAGGTGGTGCAATTGCTGTTGGAGTGGAGTGAGTTTAGTTGTTTTTTGTTTAGAGCTTACTTCAAGCCACTTGTTTGTCTAATAAAGTCATCGAGCTGCTTGAAGACGTTTCGCCTGGCAACGGACAACGAACAGTGGCGCCCGAGCAGGGACTCCGGCGCCCGAGCAGGGACAGGCACAGTTCAGGCGAGCGGCGACAGGGCTGTTGCCAATTAGCTGAGAGAATTTATATTGCTTTTTGGCGAGCAAGTAATTTCGTGAAATTTATTTTAGAAGAAGCTATAAATTTTGTGCGCTCCCCCAGCCCCAGTCAAGCAGCCAATTTCGAGCCAAAAATGGCTGCAAAAATATGGCAAGAGCAAAAGCCAAAGAGACAATAAGCAAAAGTTGTGCAATTGAAAGCTGGTAAAAATTATTCTTGGCTTTAGTTATATGACATATAAAGCTATTGCTGTTGCAGCTGCAACTGTTGCTAATGAAAGCCAGAGGCAATGGAAAGCATAGCAAATAAGTTAATGGAATGCTTAATAAAAGCTGAGAAAATGCTTTTTCGCATGACATGCGGGTGAAAATAAAACAGCAAATGTCAACAGCAACAGCAGCACAAACACGAGAGCAGAAACAGCAACACGGCAGCAACACGCGACAGGACAACAGCAACAGCAATACGACAGCAACATGCAATGTGCGGCAACAACATTCTGAGATAATCCGGAGCAACACGAAAAGCAACAGCCAGGTATTTAAAAAAAAGAAAACAGCAGCAACACACATCAGCAGCAGCAGCACTAAACGACAGAGAAGAAACAATAACGAGAAAAAAAATTTATTTACGAGATGGCAAAGTTTAAATACCCTTGAATTTTGAAGATATTTATCGAAAATCAGTTTTGTCACACGAAATATGTTATGGGTTTCTGATTATAGAAAAAGAAATACATTTTTTAACCGATTGTTCCTATCAAGGATATATTCTATAATAGTTTGCCGATGTTATTATGAACTGTTCAAAATTTTAGGAATTAAAAATTGTAGCATAGTAACGCTTATAATTGCTAACTTTAGTTAGGAGATCTTTTTATAAGAAAATGCATTTCTTGACCGATTGTTCATATGTCAACGATATAATGATCCGATCTGTCTGTAACAAAGCAAAATTTTATGACTACAGAAACAGATAGAGAGTTAGACGGACACAGCTATATTATCTGGGCTGTTGATACTGATCAGGAATGTATATACCTTACATAGTCGAAGAAGATTTCTTTTACACACCTTATGATAAAACTATATATGGTAGTATAAAAAATATGCTGTAAGAAGCTGTTGGCCCGTGTTAATGTTGCTGCAGTTGTTAAAGTTGCTCAAGGTCAATGCAAACTTTGCTGCTGTTGCTGTTGTTGCTATTGTTGTTTTTGTTGTTGTTGCTTTATATGTTCTGGGACTTTGTTAGCCGCTTTGTGGTTGGTTTTCATTTCACTTTGAGCCGCTTTGCTAGCTTAGCCTGCAGCTCCTGCTGCTTATGTTGTTGTTGCTGATGTTGCTGCTACAAATACATTTGCTAAAATTCAGCAAGGCAAACACAGAAAGAGAGAGAGAGAGAGAGAGAGAGACGAAGGAGGGAGTAAGTTCCGATAGAGCAACGCACACAAAAGGGAGTTAAAAGCTTATGAACACAGCCAGAGACGAGTTTGCTACAAATACGAGGATGATAAAGCGGCAACAACAACAACAGCAGCAATCAAATCTGTAGCTAAACTGACAGCACAGCATGGGCGTGGTGCATTTTGTGGGGGCGTGGCAACTGCTCGTGTGCGTGTGTGTGTTTGTGGGTGTGTGCAAATGAAGCGATACGCTTGAAACTGCTCGAAAAAGGTCAAAGCAGGAAGAGAAGAACAGCAGCAACTAAGCAACTAAGAAAACAGCAGGATATCTTTCAAGACAACAACCACAACATCCAACACAACTACAACATTTGAAGAGCAATTGGAAAGCATTGCAAATTGCGTTGCACATTGCAAAATGTTAGCAAATATTTTTCTTTCGTGCGGCTGTTATTTTTTTATTCATCTCTTTTTTTCGTTCAACACTCTTTTGACAAGGCTCTGTGCGAAAAGCAAGCAATAAACAAGTAAGATCGTTGCAGTCGGGTATCACTGACTGCGCAATACTTCTTCTAAGTATATAATTAATATTTTGGTTGAATATCGATTTTTGTAAATTGTGATCGATCTTTTTTATTAACTTTTCTTAAGGTGTATATGTACCAAGTTTCAAGTCTATAGTCTAATAGCGACGAAAAAAAACTTTGTTCATACGAATATTGCATAAACCTAATATCCTGCTTTCACTTCGTGAAAAATTGAATGCAAAAAAATGTTTTTTGAATCGAAATATTTATTTTGTGTTATATGCAATTGTTGTTGTTTAATACCCAGTTAGTTGTTCTCCTTGTTACTGTTGTTGCTGTTATTGTTCTTGTTTTTGTTGCTGCTGTTGTCAGGTAAAACGCAACAAAGCAGTTTAAGAGCTTATGGGAGCGATTTCAATGCAGCATTTGACAAATTCAACTTAAGCTGCTTTTTTCTATATTCCTGCAACAAAGGGGGTATTATGCATTTTGTCACGCGACATGTATAGTGTATGTTTGGGTGCTATATTGGTTAGCGCAAAGTATTTACGCGTAGTATTTATGCAAGTGCCCAGAATATTGATAACTTACAAAGTTATTTAAGAGCCATTCAGGCAACTATAAAAGTTGGTTATTGGTTCGAATCTCTTTTTTACGTATCAAGGCCATGAAACAAAAAAGTTTTTTTTAATATTGAATAGATCGAATACGAATTGATCAAAATTATTGGGTGGGGTATGCATAATGTAATGCAATGCAATGCAATGTAATGCAACTTATAATTTTCTTTTCGACAAATGACTTCGAAAAACATTGTCTTATATTATTTTCATTTTATATAGCAAATAGCAGCTATTTATTTATCTGCTATATGAACCATTTTTTATGCTTATAACAAATTATTTAATAAATATAAGCTGTATATACCTTGCTTCACATTTTCTTAATTTTTGCCTCAATATTTTATATATTTTATAATATTCGTTAGAGCAATCGAAAATATTTTTAATAATAATGGTGTATTTACTATTCGGCACTACACATAAGCCGTTGTTTTTTTTTATACAATACCAAACAATAAATACAGCAACTGTTCAATTTTTCATTTGTTTTATGCACAGGACTTAAAAACTATGAGTAAGAAATAAACTGAAATTTTGCCTTTGTTGCCTTTATAATAAGGCATATAAAGTATTTTAGTAATATTATAGCTTGTGTATTAAAAATACACACCTCCCACGGACAGCATGCATGCCATTAATTGTATTCAGGTTGTTGGAATAATTTATTCCACAATTAATTACAAGTCTTAATTATATAATTTCCAAGCGGGTGCTCTGTAATTAACTAAAATTGGAATACTCTGTTAAAAATCCGTGCTGCATATTACGCATACGCCCTGGCTAACCACACTTGAAGTGTTAATGAGCAGAGCAGAAAAAAATGGGCTACAATTAAAGCAACTGGCTACGGCTTAGTTAATGAGTGCTCGCATAGCAGATACCCTAGAAAAAATGTACATGTGTATAAATTCGCTTAAATATTCAGTTAAAAGTACTACCTATTTACTACTTGTAAATTAAATAGATAAAGGGTATGATAAAAGTTAAAAAATGTTTAACGAACTTGCAATTAAGTGCAACACCAACAACAAGAGTTGTAATGAGAGCAACATGCAAATAATGCATTATGTAAACATCGAGATACATTTTACGAGTGGCTGCCAAACGTTGGTTGGGGCAGGGATTTGGTTTGGGGCAGGGGCAGGAAACAAAAGCGCCACGGCGTCATCCGCAGACATATGTAAATATGTGTGTCACTTTTTAAGGCAAGCAGGGGCGGGGCAGGGGCGTGGGCGGGCGCAGTGGCTCAGGCAGGGGGCGACAACCACTGGGCGCCTTGTCAGCCTCAATGGCTGAGCGCCAATTTCACCTGTCGCAAAAGGCGACTCGTGCCGCCGTTCTCTTTGTTGTTTTTCTGCCTCATTCCGCACACACACTTACACACACACACACACACGCACACACATGTACGTACAGTTTACGCTCTTGTTGCCTCTGTTATTGTTATTGTTGCAGCTGTTTTGCTTCATGCCGCCAGCTGCTACCCCTGTTGTTTATTTTGCTATTTACAATAAGTTTTATGTTTTTTTTTTTTTGTTTTTTAATTCTCAATGATTTCATTCAAGTTGCTTTTATGGTGCTCTTCATTGTTTTTATTTCACTTTTGGCATGCTACAAAATTGTAGCAATAATTATGCGATAATTATGAAAGCAATTTCTCGAGTATTTACGAATAAAATTTACATGTGGCAAATGGCAAGTGGCAATTGGCAACGCGGTGGCAGCAATTTGTCAGCAGCTAAGTGGGTGGCTGCTCAAGCTATGGATAAGATCTATAAATAGCTTGAAAGGGGAAAAAAAGATATGTTTCGGGTGACGAGGCTTAAATATCTTTGCATATATAAAAAATGTCATGTATATATCTATCCTTTATTATATTTCATAAGCTTGTACTTATTACATTTTTATAATGATATTATATATAGTATATATATGATATTATATATAGTAGCTTTTAACTTTAGATAAACATTAAACATTTGGAGCTAATATTACAATATCCTCTAAAAGTTAAATAATTCTGATTTAAGAACTAATTTGGCAAATGAAAAATTATTTTTTCATTTTTACGCACAACACATTTGGTGTTTTTATGTATTATAAAACAGACAGTAAAAATTTGCGAGCTCTTTTGCGGCATCTAAAAGCGCCAGCGCCATTTGGCAATCTGCCATTTATCCAGTGCTTACCTCTCCTCCCCCTACCAGCCACTACCACCAGCTAGCCCGCCAACAATTGTTTGCTTTTGGGGCTAATTAAGTTTGTCCTCTGCAATTAGGAAAAGGTGTGCAAAGCGAACTTGAGCAAAGCGGAAAATGCATCAAACGAAAATGAAAATGAAATTTAAACGAAATGCGCCACAAATGCAATTAAAAGCGAACAAAACAGAAAGCTATGCGAAAAGCGCAAATTAAATGCAACAAATTGTTGCAATTGCTGTGGTTGTTGCCACTACTGCTGCTGGTTTCAATTAGCCAGCCGCAACGGCCAATAGTTTGGCAGGAGCTGGATAACTGGATAAACAATTGGACAGCTGGTTCAGAAATCAGCGCTGCCCTTTATCGAAATTCTGTAAATATTTAACCATACGAATAGAGCAATGCGTGTTGCTGCTGCTGCTGGCTTTGCTGTTCTTGCTACTGCGTTACTGTGACCATTGCTGTAGCTGTTGTTGCCAAAGCCAAAACACAAACGGTATTAGCCATGGTCAGTGCTTATATACACTCGAGCAGATATTTACCTACAAATGGATCTGTACCATGTAACGTACACCGAAAAAAAAGAATAATAAGTCTTTTTACCCATTTAAAAATTTTATGCAAACATTCAAATTTAACTGCATTTTATGAAACATAAAATAGATGTACGATTGGCTTATTTATTTTTTGTCTATTAATAAGCAAACAATACCAATTAATTAAATTAAGGTGCTTAATGAAACAACAAATAGTAGGAAAAATTATCTTATCTTAAATAGAGTTATGAATCTTAAAAATATTTGATTGCCATTGAGAACATTTAATGTACTTGTAAAGAACAAATTCATAATGATGATAGATTATGAAATTGAAATTGATTAGTGCTTTACTGAGGAATGTAATTACAGAATTTTCATTCAGAATATTTAAGAATAAAATATATAGTGCACAAGGTTGCACATTTTATGCAGAATAAAATAGATAGTGCAGGTTGGGCATTTTATGTAGACTTCAATTGGATTTTGAATGTGGTTTTTCTCAGAGTGTATGTTACTTTGTTCATTTGTGTAACTGTCTGTTTGTTTACTTGTTTGTGTGTGTCTGTCTGGTTGACCAGTCGGCTATAAAGCGTTCCAATTTGTGGCCTATTTCATGCCGCTCGAACTTGTGTTTCAATGCGAATGCTGCGAATGCGACTTATCTGCGCTGCGTATTTATAACAATGTCTAATGACATCATCATTACAAAAACAACAACAACAAAAATAGCTGAAATGGGCGCAATGCCAGAACTTACCTCATTATCAATGGCGCCTCGGCCCGTTGCCGGCGTGTTTCTTATCAGGGGCGCGTTTTTATTTCTATTGCTTTCGCGCAGCGCTTGCAGCTCCTTCTGATGCTGCTGCTGCTTGAGATGATGCTCGTGCTCGATTTTGTTCCACTGTTCGTTGGAGTAGGCCGCCTCATCGGAGTTGGTTTGCTGATCGAGCCTCGGCTTGGGCTTCTCCGTGCTGGTCTGCGCCTGGGCCTTCTCCTTATTGGGCCTAAACAGCCAGTCGAAGATGTTGCGCTTGGCGGCGGCCTTGGTGCGGCCTGCGGCGACACTGGGATGCCTGTTGCTCATCGGCGTAACCTCCACATTCGATTCCGGCTGATCGTAGTCCTGCTCGTTGATGCTAATCTCGGGCAGCTTTTGGCTGAAGAACGAGTAGCGCGGCATTTGCTTGACCAGCTCGGCGGCAGCCGCATCATCTTCATAATCCTCATCATCAGCATCATCATCGGCATCATCCTCGTCATCGTCATCATCAGCGCTGTCGTCCTCATCGCTATCCACCAACTGCTGCTGCCAGTTGGGCGCACGCGTCGATCGCGGCTGTGTCCAGGAAGGATAAATGCCATCGCGATCGAAGTAGCGCGAGGAGGAGAAGATGCTGCCATTGCCCATTGGAGGTGGTGCATCCGTCTGTAGAGAGTTCCCAGGTGCTGCTGTTGTGGCTGTTTTTGTTGTTGTTGTTGCCAAACGTTGCTGCTGATGCAGCTCAGGAAAGACACGCTGCTCCCAGCTAGCATGGTGGCGATTGTGATGCCGCAAATGATGCTGCTGTCCCCGGCCGCCGCCAATCATGGCCAACTGCTCCAGCTCCAGCTGCATGGGCTGCCTGGCCGATACGGGCGGCTGCCTGTTCTCATTGGCCGCCAGCTCGGCGCGCAAATGCTGCTCGTGGCGCAAATGATGACGCTGCTCCGGAAACTGGCCCGGGCCCGGGCCCAGTCCATTGGCATCCTGTGCCCACTGCAGCTGCTGCAGCCGCTGCTGATTGCGTGCCCGGATCCGAGCCGGTGCACTGGTGGTGGCATTGTGCGCATGCCGATGCGGATGCGGTTGCGCCTGTGGATGCTCCTCGGTGTAGCCCAGGTCGGCTAGGAGCAGCAACAGCAGCAGCATCAACGGAAAGACACCCTTGCTGCCGCTATTGCCTCGCACTGGAGGCGTTGCCATTGCCCCTTTAGCTGATCACCAAATGTATCTTAAGCTGATGTAACTAAATGTATCTGTAGCTGTCGCTCTCGCTGTAAAAGTATCTGCGCGTTGCTTCTATAGACTTTTGTGATGAAATGTTCTTTCTACTTTGTTTTTATATTATTTCACGCAGCTTCTGCTTTTTCGCTTTGTTGTTGCACGTTCGCACTTCTCTATTTCTTTAAATCATCATCTTTTGTTAGATCTCCTTTTTTATGGCCATAAATCACTGACACTTTAAATTGCGTTTCACATTTCTGGAATATGCGCTTTTAATTGTCGCAATTGAAATTCATTTCACTAATTAATTGCTTTTTATTGGCATTTCACCGAATTATTTTGCACTATATTTCAACACTTTTAAATGAATATGTTAATTAATAATTTAATGAAATTAATCAATTTATTGCAGCTGTTTTTACGTTAGCTTGTTTTTCCGATTTATTTATTTTTCTTTCTCAAGCAAATTGCTTTTTTTTATGTATTAAAACTATTTTTAAGTTCTTTTGTCTTTCTTCACTTCAGGGTTTGGCTTTAAAGAAATTCGATTTTTTATTTATTTTTATTGCAATATTTGATTTGGCTCTATTGCCAGTGTTGAAAGTATTTGTTAGTTTTTCTGAATTTCGTGAACAACAAATTTTAGACACTAATTAAAATTTCCTTGCATTAAACGCGCGTTTTTTTTTCTTCGCCGTTTATTCAAATTTGCACAGACACTCTCACATTTTCATGGGCATACGTACATATGTACATATATATGCAGTACGCGTATAACATATAGCGTTATTATATGGCCCTTTGTTTGTTTTGTTTACCTCAATCAGAAAGAATTCAGAAAACACTCTGTTCAAATAGATGCGTGGGGAAATGCGTTTAACCCGCACATGTGACGACACGAACCGACTTACAGATAACAACTGAATCTGACGACAGCAACTGAATCTGAACTGATGCGCTGCAATGTTGAGAGCACAACATGTATACACTGAGGAAAATCAGGTGATAGACAAAACGATAACAGCCTGTGAGTGGAGACACATGCAAATATTAATAACAGTTGTTCAATACAATAGCATTAACTTATTTTAGCTGTTATATTTTTGCAATAAATACTTTATTTAAGCATATTTATAAAGATTTTGTGCGCACTGTAATTGAGAGCGCACCATGTCTAGGCGCTTACACAAGCAACATGTTGCAATCGCTCAAATGAGAGCGCGGCGCAGCTGGCCAGCAACATTTGTGCTCGCCACAACATGTTGGGCTAGGCAGTACCTACTTACACGTCAAACATGTTGCAATGCAGCTGGCGAACATGTTGGCACTGACATTGCCGGCTCTTTTTGTTGCCAGACGTTTTGATCAAATGCATTGTTGTTATTGTTGTTGCAGCGACTAAGATTGTTAGCAATTGACAATTGGCATTGGGCACATAAAAGTATATATACATATAGGTGTGCATATACTACGTGTGTATATATGATTGATGTTGAGGCACGGCCGCAACACTCTCAACAAACGGGTACTCGAAGTGGCAACAACGCCCACGTGTTGAACGGCAGAACCCAAAACCAAAAACAAAAAAAGAAACAAACATCTTCAGCGAAAAAAGCGACAACATCAACGCTTCCTTCCACATGGCTGTCAATGGGTTTCTCTGTGGCTGCCTCCACTTGACGTCAGATGTGGGCAGCTGAGATACACTACAAAAAAAATGAACTAAATTACATAATCAAACTGAGGCAATGTGCGGCTGCAATCATTTTTAATGTTGCTCAAGAACTTGCGCCTAACCACAGACAACATGCGTTTCATTTTTTTCGATGATTGGAGAAGGGGGTTGAGCAGAGGGTGCGATTTCAATGGAACTGTAACTAGACATCTTCTACTGTCTATATAATACTAAGGCGACCACCACCAACGGCAGCCGCACAACAATTTCCAACTAATTGCCATTAAGCTGCTGGCAATGAGTCAGAGTTTTTGATTTTACTCCTATTTAATACTCTGCTTACAAAGTGAAAAAGAGTATACATCTAATTCCCTTGTAATACGAAAAATACGAGAAAAAAAACATAAAATAGAAAATATCGCAAAAAATTAAAAAAAAAACTATACAAACTATATTACAATTAGTGTAAAAAGAGCAAAATGTTAAATTGTATATAAAAAATATATCATTAAAATTAAAGCTAATTTCACAGATAGACCTCAGATATTTTTAATGCTCAATTTAACAGCTAATTACAGGTGATATAGTTCTGTCCTCAATTTTCGCTACGAACAGAGTATTGCGCAGTCGTTCAAAGTTAAATTGCTTCACGTGTGCCTTGTTTTATGGGGCCTACAGGAAGCGCGAATGCATCTTAGCAAGTCCATAAAAATCGAAGCGTAGTCGCAGTCGCCGTCGCAGTCCGTAAGTATGATCAATGATAAAAGGGTTACCACAATAAAAAGAAGAAGATTTGTAGAAAAGAACAAACAAAAAACGTTTTATGACGCAATCACGAGGGGCAGGCCCTACAGGGATAAATTGAGGAATAAATTGATTTTCCTGCGAAGCGTGCAAATAGGATTTGTCAAGCGATCAAATTTTTCCTGCAAGCGCCTAGGTAGATATTATAACGAGACATGATGTGGCTTATTATATATACACATCGTTCCCCATCATTCTCTACATATGCCTATTGTTCTTGGTGCCCAGCTTTTGTTTTCATGTTGAATGTGTTAAACGCTGTTTGCTTCTTGTAAGCTCAAAGGCAAACAAGTTGCGCTACATTGGCTTTCAGATAGCCGCAGATGGATTAGAGCCAAGGGAGGAAGGGTTATGAGTGTGTGCAGCCCGGCTATAAAGCTAGTATGCACTTGGGCCATAAAATGCATATTATGTGTGGAATTTAACGCTTAATTTGTGACGCATAAATGAGACAACAAATGGCCCAAATGAAAGCCAACACAATTCGACAGTTAATCAGATGAAGAGAGAAATGATAGATGTAAGATATTGTTAAGAAATTTTACACAAAATGTTAACTATGTCAACTAATTAAATCAAAATTTTAAAGATGTCTTTAAGACGCATAAATATAAATAAATTTATACGTGGTATACAAACTGATTCATTATGCCCATATCATACATAGCATATAAATACACCACCTTTATCTTGAACTGGTTTTTTTTATCACCTTAATCTACTAAACTGTTCTTTTAAAATCTTCAGTGCATCAGAAACAAAAGCTTTTATTTAGTTCTTAAACTTAAGCAGGGCACAAAACCGGCCCTAGAACCGGTTGAGAATTTCACAAAAGAAAAAAGACTGCATAAACAAATATTTCTTGCATCTGATTTGCGCAAAAAATTTAATAGCATTGTAATTTCTTCACATGTTGTATTATGAGACCATAATAACAATTTAAATTAAATTAATTAAGTTACTATTGATGTACTTTATTTAATAGTTAAAAGCAATCCACGTTTAAGTTCAGATAAATATCATATTATTTGTAAACCAGTTTAAAATTCTTAATGAAAACTGGCAGGTGGAATTTTCATCAACTATTCAAATTGCCATATGCCAACAAATTGGCAACTCTTCAGCGACTCTCCCAACCAACTTTTCGCCCCGCCTCTAAAACGCTTTTTGAGAACTTGCGGCAATTAAATAATCATAGCGCACTTTACGCTGCACTTGGCAAACCAACTCGAAAGCCAAAATTCCCATTTACCATGTGGCAATACTTTAGTGAAAGAGCGAGCAAGAGAAAGAGTGATGGGGGCAGGGGAAACCAGCACCTAATGAAATCATTGCCTGTGCTCGATTGGGCGTTAAAAATAATCAACGTGCTAATTAAGTTGACTAAAGTTCTCAGTCTACATAGCTAACTTTGCGGTTGGGTGGCAGCCCTGCCAGTGATACTCCCCCCTATCCAACTCCGCCAACCGCTATAATAAAAACGAATACGAAACGAAACTTTTCTACAACTTTTTCATGTGTTTAAACTATTTAAAAAGTGTCACGCCCACTAACGACAAGACCCCAACAAAACAAAATAAATAAACACACGAAACAACAACAACTGGAACAGCAACAAAATTTTAATTGCTTTAATGAGTTGACTGAAATATCAGCAGCTAGGTAAACATATATTTGAGCTGACATTTAACACACAGTAATTTGCAAATAAAACAAAATAAAAAAAACAAAAAAGAAAACAGAATAGGTAAATATGATGAGGCAAGAAATGCTTAACTGGTGAATATCCTGTACAGATCTATATAATTTATCGTTGTTTAGTTTTTGCTTTAATAATATTTTTGAATTATCTTTTATTACCTCAATATTTCTATTTTTCGCATCTGAACTCACTTTTTTTAAATTAATTATCCCCATTTCCTTACTCGAATATTTTTACAAAAAATCCACATATAATGTAGAGAGTTGAAATTTAGCATTAACATTATGCTTAACATATTTGGCTTACAATACCTAACTTAACTTAAAATAAAATAAAATTAAAATGTTATTTTTCAAGATGCTTCGTTTACAATTGATATTATTGTAATTAAAATAATTTTATATTTTATATCCTAATAAAGTGACTTCAGTATTTATCGTTTACAAGTCTGTTTCTTGGCCAGACATGGCCTAAATGCTTAATATGATTACAAATTTTATTTTTCAACGGTTTTATTCGTTTTGCGCACTCCGATGTTTACAGGGTACTAAAACGCGGTTCGTTATTATGTTCAATTTAAAGTAAATGATGCTCGAGTCAGTATTTAACTAATCTTTTGACAAAATAAAATGTTATTTGCCGAATTGCGGATGAAATGACCGAGATAAAATATAATTCAATAAAATGTTGGATATAGCACAGCCAGATGTTTCTTTTAGGCTCTTCACGTTCCCCCTATGAAAGAGCATACTTAATATAATCGTATTTAGTCTTCCTTTTTCAGGGAATTTAACAAACTTTATGTGATTATCTTAAATTTTAAATATACCCTGGCAGTTGGAGTCAGAATTTAACTAATCTCTCGACAAATGAAGTATTAATTGCCGCTTGCGACTCTTGCGGCTAATTGGAGGCATTGCTTTGACAGAGCCCAAAACAGACAGCAATTAGCAATTTTAATTGAGTCTGGCAAGTTTGATGATAGATGGGAATTAATCAAACCAGGGGACGGCCAGCACACCCACAACCACACCCACACCGACAACAACAGCAAACAATTACAAACAAAACAATAACAAAATGCTGCCAAATTGGCAAACGGCAGCGCCAAAGTCAAGAGCGGTAAACAAGTTAAAAGACGTTGATGGAAATCATGTTTTCATTTTTCTTTTACTTTTTTGGCATTGTTATTGTTATCGTTCCACTTTGTTTTTTGCCCCTTTCTGCAACTCCATTTATTATGTTGTATTTATTTATCTCTATTTACCGATAAAACAGGCACAATGCCTGACAGCAGCTTTTAAGCGATTAACGTTTACTTTGTTTTAACTATAAAGAAAAATCTGGTGAAAAGAAAGAGCAACTGAAGACAGCAATAGCTGCTGTTGCCGTTCGATGCGTGTTTTAAAAATTTATAAGTTTTAATCGCTGCCGATGAAAAGCCAAGAAATTTATAAGTACTATACAATGGAATTTTAAACAGGGGTTTGCGGCTGTCGATGTAAGGACCAACTTTGGTGAAATGTTTAATGCAACACCAGCTGTTAAAAATGCGAAAAGCTTTATTAACATTGTTTTATATAAATATAAATTGAAATATAAATACTTTAAGCGAGTGTACAGATGATAGAACCCGGAGGATCTATAAATAATAAATAACAAATAACAATAAAAGATCAAGTGACAATTAAAATCAAATTATTGACAGAAAAATGTAAGATGATTTTATTATAATGGTTTAAGGCGATGAAAAAGAAAAACTTTCAAGTATATTTATATTTTTTTATATAAGTTTTTATTCCTAAATGCATATTTCCAACATTGTAATTTATATAGCTTTATATTAATTCAAATTTTCCTTTCGCCTAGAGCTTTTGTATATCATATTACGGCTCATATATTTCTTCTGGCGGGCTTTTCATATACATTTATCACGACGTGGTTTTGTTTATTGTCGTCACTCTTTACGTACGTTTTTGAAGTAAGTGAAAGCATCTTTTACAATGACTTCACGTATCAAACCAGGCGTGTCCCGGAACTCCAGGCTGCTCCTCTGCGTCCATATGCACCTCTTTGCGTGATAGACAACATGCGCTTGAGGGCGTCTGCACTTTTACCTTTACCTGGCACACTTTGTAGCCACTCTTATGACAAATAGTAGAGCCCAGAAGCCCTTACCCCTCACGCCACGTTGCAGTCCAGTTCCGTTCAGGCCACAATGTTGCGCTCTGAGCTACTGACACGTCCTCAATCTGCCCACTGGAGAAGCCAACTACAATAACTGCGAGACGAGCACGCCAAAGGACTGGCCTGCGACAAATGTTTTGCCATTGATGCTCGTGCCGCTTCTTGCTCCTCTCTTTATACCCTGCACCTTTTGAAATGCGCAAAAACATGGGTGTATTTGGTTTTCTGCAAGTGTAGGTAACAGGCAGGATGAGGACGATGAACTGAATTGAATTTTCGCCTAATTCCAATATCAACATTTCGTAAATTTTCTGCAAATGTTAAATATGTAAAGTATGTGAAATTTGCCTTAATAAAAATATCTCACATATTTAACATTTGAAAAACAAAGTGTTGCAATTTGGACCAAATATTTGGTTTTTTTTTTTTAATCATTTTTATCGATAAGTGATAAGTTCGAATATATATTAAAGCAGCTGACAGCGGTACATAGGGTATCTGTCAGTTGCGCACTCCCGATTATAACACTCTTGTTATTCTTCGTGTTCTTCTTCTTCTAGTCCTCGTTAAAATCTGAAAAATATGGCTGGGCTGCCATTATACGCGTCGCGCTATCTGTCGGGTTACAATTTCCTTGCTTGGGTCCCATCCTCGGGTTCTCGCTTTGCGCTTCTGCTTTTGCCTTGTTAACAGCACTGCAAGGCGACAGCTTCCGGAGCTACCCCCCCCCCCCAAACCCTTGGGCAACCCTGACACCCTTTCTCCCTGCCTCCTTTGCTCCCTTTCCGTTCGCTCTTTCATGTCCTGACTAAAGTTTTACGCGTTTTTCTCATGTCTTGCCCCAAACCCCAAACCCCAAGCCTCTTGTCGTATGTTGTAGTTATAGTGGTTGTTGTTGTTGTTGTGCGTGTTTTGTTTAGTGTCTTCCACTTCTGGTCGTCGCCTTTGTCTGGGCCATCATTCCGCATTCGCTGGCAGAAAGAACGCGTCGCTTTGTGTCGTCTAAAATGGTTTTTTAAAGATGAATGTTTAGTGCTCCCAGTTTGCCTGTACTTGGGTGCATCGTTGGCCGCCCGCCCATCCGCCTGCCTGCCTGCCTGCCTCATGTGGCAGCTATGACAATGCGCCGCATTGATGCAAGTGCGCCAGGCGGAAGTGCTGGGCGTGTCAAGCAAACAGGTTGCAACTGTACCGAGTTGAGGGGGCAAACACTGAACTTGTTACAAAGCCATGGGAAAGTTTCGCTACCCAACACTAAAGTCGTGGCGCAAGTGTTGTCAAGTGCATTCACTTGACTTGCTCTAAACTGCAATTCCATTTATGGTTTGACAACACTGAAGAAATGAGTTTCAGTTTCTATGCCAAAAGTTGTAATTGTTAAAAGACTTTTGTTTTATGAAAATGTGAAATTGAACACAAAATATTCAAATCAAATAATTTTAATGGTTTTTGATACAAATAATAGAATATTTTAGTTTTTTTTGTATAATCCGGAGGAATTTGCAAATAATATGTATTCAATAAACATAAAAAAATCAAAAAGTGTTGACAAAATACAAAAAAAAAACCTAAATTTACTTTAGTTTAAGTCCACTGTTGAGTTGGCCACCTCTTCATTTAAAAGTCATCGATTTGTTATCTATTTTATTTCTTTTTAAATTAATCAAATAGAATAATCGAAAACCCTTTCGATTTTGAACACTTTGTTATTAAGTCGAATGCTTAGCTGTTCAAGGAGTGATTTATATTCTACTGTTATTTATAGTTCATTATTTTAGTGTTTCATGCATCTTCCAAGTTTTTCTCAATAAGAAACCCACCCGAATACTTTGCAATAAAGTATGCGACTTGGGTTTGGATAAAACCATTTGACATGAGATGGGTTCTCCCGAAAACTATTAGAAGTCATCATGGCTAATGTCTGTCTCGAAGTCCAAGAAGTTGCCTCTTGGAAGCCTATCAAAAGACGCCCACAAGTTAAGTCGGGTAGGCAATCTTTCAGTCAGTCATTACGTCAGTCGGGCAGTTGCTGAAGTTCGGCCAACTTGCGTTGCCTTTGTCAATTTGTGGCTCTTAAGCCTACTGAAAATGGGAAGGCCTTAGCTGAATGCCGCATGGCCCATGGCAATGCCTTTGAGGCGTGGCAGGCACATTTTGTTGCCACAGCAACGCTCCATGTAACGCCAGGTTCAGAGTCCACATCAAAGTCACAGCCGGTCACGTAGGTGGCATCAAATAACTGCCACCTTGTATGAGGAGTAGCCATAAAAAGCAAAGTATGAAAAACAACGAGTGTGTTGCGTCGGTAGTGCCCAACTAGCAGATACTCTGTACTCATATAATATCAGCCACACATGCAGTCGATTCCAAACCTTGAAATGAGGCGAGATATCGAAAAAATAAATTTGTTCTGCGTATGGCAAATATATTTAAAATTTCAAGTCTCCAACTTTTATACTATCCAAAATCGGAGCACTTCCACACTCATGATCAAGCATATGTATATATTTCTGCCCGTTACATACAGTTGCTCAAAACCAATACTTTCATTGGATGCAGGGTATAAAAGAGCAGAAAAATGAAAACATACGGCAAAAGTATTCAAATGCTCGCAGATAACACACACAGAGCATTTGGGGCCGCAGATCAGAGATTGCTTCCAGTGGCAACGCCATTATCTTCATCATCGTAGTTGGTTCACGCTTTTAAAGGAATATTAAAACAGTCGCAAAACTACACAAGACCCTTTTAGCCTAGCCCACTCCAACTATGTTCTTCTTTGTCGTGCTCCCTATTAGGTTGGCCCTCTCACGTAGCTCAAGGTCAAAACAAACACAAACACACACTAAAGCGTAAAAGAACTGGAAAGCACCGAATCGGAATATGTATCCGAATCCGAATACGAATGCGAACGCGATGTTGGCAACCCTGTCCGTCCATTTGCGGGCGACTTGTCTGCTATTTGTGTGTATTTGTGTGTGCGCATGCAAATAAATATACAATTTTTATGAATGAACACGTATGATGAAAGAGCAATGTGCCAGCACAGGCCACAATACAATGGGCACAAAAGTATTGAAAAGGAATCATGGAAAATTTATTCAACAACTGAAAATTATTTAAATGAAAGAATTTAAATTGCTCACAAACGAATTAAAAATCGGCAATAATAAATCAGTAAGTACATACGCATAATAACAGCATTCAATCTTAAATTCGTATATTTGCTAAAGATTTTCCATATAAGCATTATTCAAAATTCAGCAAAATTCAGCTGCATCCAAATTAAAATATTGATTTTTTTCCAATTTTCAAAAAAAATTATTTTTATAGGTCAAATTTACCAGCTTTTTAAGTAGGGGAATTTTGTTCAATTTTGTCTCTGGGTCAATTCTGTATTTCAATTAATTAAACCGAATTTTTGGTGAAAAATGTATGTTAACATCAGATAATATATACAAATATTTCCAAAGAACTTCTTTCAATTTTTGCACTTTATAAAACAGATCTACATATACATTTCCATATATTCTACACATGTTTTAATTTTTCGACTATTATTCTACATTCTAACCACCGTATTTTACCTGTTACCTGCTGATGTTGCCTCTGTAGTTGTTATTGTTGCTGTTATTGGCCATCGTCTGACACGGTTTCGCTTAACAGGCCAGAACACAAAAAAAACAATGTCAGTTAAAGGCATTTCTACTGCTCCTAGTTGCCATGTTCTGTGGCTGCCACCGCCGCTGACGCTGCTGCTGCCGCCAAACGTCGACGTTGCTCTGCAAAATGGTTTTTATTTTTATCAACATTTACGAAGTTGGGACTGCGCCCGCATTTGCATGTGAAACAAGCAGATAAATTCAGACATGCAAACGCCATAAATTTGTGCTCTTGCTGCCCCATCGCTGTCCCGCTGCTGCAACACAACTGAGGCAGCAGCTGAGCACAAAAACGCAGCAGCAGCAACGGCAGCGGCCGCAGCAACGGCGTCGCTTATATTCGAAAATTTCGCATATTTTTGCATCAAATTTGCATTCGAATGACGGCGCAGGATTCGAGGGGGGCTAAGTGACAGATAGAGCACAGCAGGGTGTGGGGGCGTGCACATTACAATACAGTTACAGTTACATATGGTAAGAATGCACATATACATACATATGGAATATTTAAGAAAAGCTTTAGAATACTCACCACTCTCTGGCTTTCTTGCACTCTCTCGCTCTCAGAGTCGTCAAATGTAAATGCACTCAAATGCGCGCCAAACTATTTTTGGTGGAAAAAACCCGAGCTCGCAAACAACAGTTAATTCTTTTTCGTTGTACAAAAGGGTTGTAGAAAAAACATAACAGCAAAAATTAAACACGCATATCACCCATTTTATATATGGCTGCAAGGGCGCAAAACAACTGTTCTCAGATAATATATGTATAAATGCAATAAGCAATGCTGATAAATTGAAATTTAACAAACACACACACAAACTAATCGCTTTACACACAAAAAAAAGAACTCACACGCACAAAGGATAGCAACGACCGATCAATAGGGCAGCCGCGCACAGACTAAATCATCTCATTAAATTCGCGCTCACGCTAAGCCGGCGTTCGCACTTATACAGTAGCAATTTAGAGTACGCAATTAGCTGCCCTGCTCTCACCTTGAACAATGACCGAAGACACAACTCAGATAATAGGAATAATCTCTCCCGCTCACACCATCAATACTTGCTCTCCGCAGCAGAACATATAACGGGATCGAAAGCATCATCAGCGTAATGAAGTAGGTATGTGTGTAAATTTGCAAAGCATACAATTGAATAATTGAGTTTAATGCTTGCATATTGTTGTTGTACACTTTGCTTGTAAAGATTAGGTATTTTGAGTAAAAGCTTTTTAGCACATGAGCATCTTTCTATTCTTATTATGCAATCGATCACCTCCAATTTCGTTATAGTAAAAATGTAAGCCAGAAACTGTCTTAGACTATCTTAAAGCAGGTTTACAGGCTTTAATCAAATTTTTTCTTTGCAGCAAACTGGACTTTGACTCGAACTCTTATTCTCTCTCTCTCCCTCTCTCTCTTACTCTATCGAAAAGATTTGTCAGCTAGTTGTAATTTCACTTTGGCAATTGTCAAACACTGTCAAACGGCCTAATTGCAGTCAGTTCTGAGCACTGTGTTGGCCGTGCTAGCTGCTCACCGATGGCTCTATGGAACTGCTTTATCACGGCCGAAAATGAAAGCCCGACAAGTTGGCTATTGGCCATTTCAATCAGTGAGTTGTTGTTGTTGTTGTTGATGTCTTCATTGCTAATCACTTGACTGCTCCATTTGGCAGACAGCTGTTGACATTCGAGTGGTGCAGGTGGTGCAGTGGTGCAAGCGGCTGCAACTTGCCTGAAGCTAAATTTGCCAGCAAATGTGTTTGATTTTGATTTATGCAACTGAAAACGGAAAACGGCAAACTGCAAACTGCAACTGCAACTGCATTTTCAATGCTCCATTTCTAATAACTGGACTCGGGAGATGCTCATAAATCAGCTGCCAGTTGCCGGTTGCCGGTTGCAAGTTGTCAGTTGCCGCCTGTCAACGTTGGCGGGCCGAAAACGCAAAACGTGTCCGGCATCTAATCACCGGCATCAAAGGCCGCTCACAGGCCGCAGATACCACGTACCTGCCACAGTGCCTCATGGGCAAAAGGTGGGAAAGGCGTGTTTGGACTGGAAGCGTATTCGACTTTGATATATCCCAGTTAAGTTGCAAATAAACTAATTGCAAATCAATCAAAACTAAGTTAACAGACTCTATTTAAGCTTGACTGAATTTGTATTTTAAAATAAACAAAAATAAGCCAAAGCGAACTATATTTGTAAAAGTCATATACGAATCTCAAACTGAACTAGTTGCTTCAACACTCAACTGAAACATTTTCCGTTTTTAAACAGTGTGGTGTAATTTCGGTAGAACATTAAATTTAACTGCTTTGACACCTGTGCTAAAAAGTGTTTTAAAGGAACAAAATAAATTTGCTTTTGCTTCATCAAGGTCAAAAGATTACATTAAAATTAAGAGGCTGATATAAACATTTGTAAAAATATTTTTTAACGCGAGGTAAAAGAGCTTAAAAGTGAGAAGCTGATATTAAAAATTTGTAAAACTTTTCTTGTTTAAGAGGAGTAAAACGAAAATTTCACTAACTTTTGCTTAACCTTACAAATTCTTAAAGCAAGCAGAAATAGTTCACACTTGCCGCAGGTCACGTGCGATGGACCTCTGAGTCATTCGCCTGGGATGCTGCCACGTAAAAGACGATCAACTGCATAGCCATTAGCCGCTATTAGGGCCGGGTTTTATGTTACAAGCCCAGAGCTAAAAGCATTGGGAAAACGACGAGAACTAGTAAGAATCACAGGAAAAAGTCAAATAAATGCAAACACACAAACAAAATGCAAATGGACGAGAGGCCAAATGTGGTAAAAGCAGTGGCGGGCTCCTTGGAGCATTTAAATAATTGAAGCGTAGGCGTATCTCAAAGATACCAAAAACAGATACACATAGGAAAAAGATACAATTGCCGCCGTCGCTGTGTGGGCAACAAGTTTTTCCGCTGCTTGACATTGCGACGACTTTTCCCCGATTGAGAAAAGCGTAACAAATCGCTGGCGAATCGAAGAAAGACAAAACGTTTGGCCAGCTCATAAATCCGTCTGGGAAAGTGCTTCGAATTTGTTCGGCTTAGCCCGGGCCAATTGAATTAGCCGCAATCCGAAATGGCCAAAGCAAAAGTCAACCGTTTGTAAATTGAATTTTCGTTTCAGAGCAACAAAAAAATAGTACTCTAGTTGGTAATGCCGACTAGCAGATACCCTAGGCTGAGCTGCGAGCTTTGGCCTCTTTTAACTTTATTAAAAAGAACCTTAAACGGATTAAATAGAGTATATCAATAAGAAAGTAGATAGCCATATCAAAAAAAATAAATAAATAAAAATATATATTTATTTACATAGTAATTGACAAATGATTGATCTTTAAATTAGTATTAAGAACAAATGAATTGAAAATGTTTATTTAATGAAAAAAGAGTAATATTAATAATAAAATAAAAAATCCTGTTCCAAATATACATTTTATATAAAGTTAAGGTTTCATAGCAATGTATACCCTTGTTTCCAACCTGTTTCCAATGAATGCAGGGTATATACAAAAAGCAGAACTTACGTAACTGTAGAGCTGTAAAAGTTTTAGGGCCCACTCGCTTGGCCCCGGCCCTAAAAAGCTAAATAAACAACCGGCAACAACCGGTAGCAACAACAACAACAACAACAACAACAACAACAAACAAGTGCCAAAGATGCAGCTGCACGTGCGCGCATCTTTCAGATACAATTGGGCACTTCGTTTGGGCATTTCGCTTCCTCATTGCAAACGCACCTCATTCGATTTTTGTTGTGGTTGTTGTTTGTTTTTCCAACTTTTAACTTTAAATACCTGGCTGCCAAAAATTAGGTGAGAATTTGTCTAGCCACAAAATAGTTTTGCTTTTGCTTCGTTTCTGTCAGTTGCACTTCAGAACCTGCGCGAACTGTCGCACCTCATTTTCTAAGAATGCATAAAGAGAAAGTGTTTACGGACTTAGCGAAGACTGTATACCCTATTAAATTAAATGAGCTTTAAGCGGTAAAGCTAAAAATGCAAAACCAGTTATATTAATCAATTTTTATCCATATATGTATATGTGGCGGAGTTGTTTATAGGACCAATTTATTCAAAGAGCTAACAACGAAAATTCCAAGATGAAGTAAGTTTTATTGATAATTTATAAATATATCCCAAGCAGTTGTATTTTTATTATAAAGATTAAAAATAATCCATCGGCTTAAGTTAATCCAAATACTCTCATATACAGCATATCAACAACTTGTTTCATGGCACATAGAAAAAAGCAGCTAATAAATCAAACAAATATTTGGGTCACGCTTCCGTGGCTTCCATTGTTATTGCACACAAATACCACGCGTTTTTTTGATGAACCGGGAGGGGGTGCAAATGGACATCGACAATGACTGTTAGGAAAATATTTGCTTGAAAATTGCCTGTAAATACTCGATACACGAGGAATTCAAGCTGATTTATGCCCGCACAGCGGTCAGCCACACTTGAACCCAACAGCATCAACAGAGGCTGGGGCAAAACCTGCATCATGTTGGACGCGATTATGTGCTAAGGCATATTTCATATCAAAACATAATTCAATGAAAGTGTCAATAAAAACAGGCCGCTGACCAACTGACCAAACTGAACAACCAGCTGCTCAACTTGCTGAACTAACTCAATCAATTTCGGCAGCTTGAACAAGTCTTGAGTCGGCCGATAAAAATAATAAACAATTTCCAAAAGCAAAACAAGCTAAATTTATATAGGTGTTTGACTAAGTGGTGCCATGTAGCAAGCACCGTTATAAACCGTAAAGTAGCTACTTTAAATAAATCGATATTTATCGAAAGGATAAAGAGTTCTGTTATGACATATAATAATGCTGTATTGTAAATTTGAAGTCTCACGCTTATATAATGCACACAAAAATAATTCTGCGCATATGATAGACAAACCTGCAAGACTGTCACATTAAATATTTATAATTCCCAAGATCTATATAAAATCTTGTGACTATATATCGATTGGGGAGGTATGATTTTCTTGTGTAAAAGTAAAACCCATATTTTTTTTATTAAATTTCGAACTTAAATTCTCTGCCTCATAACGCTTTAAGTTATGCTCCAAAAAGTGAGGGTAGTTATCGATTACTTATCGATAGTTAGAAATAACGGCTAATTGCATGAAGAAGAATTACTAATAAGAATAAATCTATAAATATATGCCCCGGTAACTGGTGGAAATTGCTTTCTGCTGCTTGTTATAAACAATTGCCCAAATCTAGAATACCGCTGTCTTTTACACACTTTATGGTACAGGGTATAGCCAAGTCCCTTGTGAGTGCGTGACAAGAACGAGACAAGGCCTGATAAATGGGCCCGTCAGCATTAGCTTTAAGCTTTAGCTTTAAGGCGCCGCAGCGTGTGGCCAAATTGCGTTGCAAGATGCCAGCTGCGAGTGGCAGGTTGCAGGTTGTTCGTCGCCATTGGCCATGGAAACGTCAGCTGGAAAAGTGCACTTCCTGTCGGCCATTTGTCGAAATGAGCTGCCAGGATTGCGGCAATGTCACGACGTGCACAACATCAACAACAACAACAACAACAACGACAACAACTGCAAAGCGAGCAGACAAACAACTGTAAAATGCATTTGGACATGTCCAAACCCAAGCCAAAGTCCCCTTGCAAACGGAATGCAATGCCATAAAAGTAAATGGAACTGCAGCGAGCACATGTGTGTGAATCTCCCCATCTCTCTCTCTCTCTCTCTCTCTCTCTCTCTCTCTTTATCCAGCTCTCTTAACTGTCAGCTGCTAACTTTAAAAGCAAAATGTTTATAGAAAACTCGTTACACAAATCGAATTGAAATTTGCCAACGTTTGACATTGTCCCCGCAGGGCAAAAGTTCCACTGCAGGAGTTCGACCAAATCCCGTTGCCGTGACAACCCTGGCAATGGCCATTGACCAGAATTGCACAAATACATATTTATGGTCGCAAGGTGACGTGCAAAACGATTGTGGAAAAAAATATTCTCTTTGAAAATTTGACATGAATTTCTTCCTTTGCTTAAATAAATAATTTATTTTACGGTGTCAAAGTCCACAACTGCTGATAAATACAACTTCCATAGCCTGCAGAATATAATAAATTGTTGTCTGCAATGTCTAATGCCTGGTTAACAATTTAGAAAGCACTACAAGTAAATTCTTGCATTTGATATTCTATTCATATGCAGTCCAGTCTGTTAGTTTGACAGTTATTTTGATGAAACTTTACTTAAATACGTATTTCTATTATGTAAAGAATATATGATAGAGTTATTTGGATCGGTTTTTCTATTATATTATTATTATGCTCTTAACATATTAGCAAAAAATATATAGCAAATAAATATTATAGGAAAAACTATTTGTCTGTTTTCTCTTAATAAACAAGCTCTAACATTAGAATACTATACTGATTTTTTTTTAAAAAATATAAATAAAAATTTAAATGCAAGAATGAATAAATGTAACTTTATCCCTTTTAATAAAATATATTTGTATTTTCATGGCCCATGGCACTTAACCCAAAAAATAAGAGAGATATAAAACAATGTTTTTACCTCGACATTGTTTAAAACCCAACTTTGGTCATAACTACAAATGATTAGTTTTTCGGATTCAGGGCCTTCCTAAAATGGGTGAAAATAACAAAAGCTACAAATACAACAGAAAAACTAAAATCAACTAAATGAGTAAAAACTAAAAATCTATTAGAACTTTTTGGTTGTTCGCACAAAACGTCAAAGTTGCTTGCGGGGGGGTTGGGTGAGGGCGTAACAGAAAGTTGTTGCCAACAAAGTTGAGGGCCAACGCGGCGTATGTGGAATGTGCTGCCAATTAGAAGTTTATGTAAAGCGCACCAAAATTAATTTTAGCCCCCCCCCCCCCCTCAACCCTGCAATGAAAATAAAAGTTGAGCCAAATTTGTGTGCGAATGTTAATCAAATAGACAGCAGCAGACGGGGAGGGGGGAGGGGGCTGTAATGGAGTTTATTTCGAGCAGCTTAGGCTTAGGGATTTTGGTTGCCTTTTGGCTGTCTGGTGATAAGCGCCGCAAAGATTTGTCAGCTTATATTAATTAGCTGGCTGCAATAAACCAAAAAGGGTTCAACTTTTGCACAGGCGACACAATTATTAATAGATTAATTTATACAAATATATATTTGTTATGTGCTTATCTGCACTGGGCCACGCCCACCAGCTGTTGCAGCAATTGCAACAAAGTTAAGAGTGAAATATCTTCAACAAACAACTCGCATATCTCGTGCTACCCCATTAAATGCCACTTACTAGTCCTAATAGTTTGCTTCGGCAACAATATGTTGACTACAGGCCCCTTCAAACCCGTTGACACACCCCCGCTCCACCTCCCCCCCCCTCCACCATCTACTTGGCTAACAGCAGTCTCGACAGCGTTTACCACATTAACCTCGTGTTTTACGACTTGGCAGGCCGCATAAGAAATTTATATACATTTCATGGCACAGGGCAACATGTTGCACTGACGATGCCCCACATATACACACAATATACAGATATTTGTGTGTATGTTTGTGTGTGTGTGTGTGTGTGTGTGTGTATGTGTGTGTGTGTATGTGTGTGTGTGTGTGCGGGCTTTTGACACAAGTCCAAGTGGAAAAGCCGCCATAAGGCAGCGATTACTCAAAGTGCAGGCAAACAGCTGCCAGTTGAAGGCAAAAGGCAAGAAGCAGCAGAGGGAAAAATAAAGGGTGTGGGAGGAGGAGAGGAGAGGGGCAGGATCCAGGAGGAACATCCGTGCAGTAGCTGACAATGGCGACACTCACAGCACAGCGAGGGTAACTAAAAGAGTTGCTCTAAAATGTATATTACATTTAAATCAATTATTATTATTATTTAAAGTAGCATATATTTATAAACCAAAAATCAAACTAAGTATTATTAATTATTACTATCTGCCTTGGCCTTTTAGTAAGACAAACACTATATCTATATTTTTGTTCAGCTGCGTATATAAATTTTTAAATTCATACTCTTAGCTTTAAATCCAGAAAATAGCATATATTTCACATCTAATAGGTAATAAAAGGAACTATCCTATTGGATAAGCGAAAGTTACACAACTTTTGCTACAATAATTTTAATGATATCCATTAAATCAAATGACAATTTTCTTTTTGGATTTTAACTGTTTTGTAAATGGATATATGTTACATTAAAACTATAATTAATTAATTATCAAGCTTGATATAACAAAAATATCTTTCATTTATAGCCGTTGAACATAAGCACAATTCATTAATTGTACAAAAAAATTAATTAATTTGTATAAGAGCTGTATTTTTATTATTATTATGTATACTTAATATATAATATTTATGTATTCCAGGTATATCTTGAGCAACCCTCGCTCAAGCCCCATAATCCTGGCACTAAAAAACTTGCACTTTAACGAGTGCCTTTTTGGGTGTATTGCATCGAAATGAGATTTTGAATCTCTTAGGTCATCTCTCCGTTTCACTCTCTTCCTCTCTCTCTTCCTCTCTCTCTCTCTCTCTCCCTGTCTCTGTCTCTCTCCCGTCTCGTATTTGTCGCGTTTGAGGGGCCATCAGGCGGAAGTTCCATTTAAATTTTTTCGCGCCGCTTGGCAATAAATGCGCTCCCATAAATTTTGCATCGATGCGCAGATCGTGTGAGCTGCCACGCCCTTAACTAAGGGGCCTCCCTCCTTTGCCAGTGCCTGCCTCTGTTTGTGTAAATTTTTAATTGCGCCATAAATCAAATCTAGGATAAATGGCCAGCAGTTAAAGGGCTGCTAACCAAATGGCAGCCCATAAGCTGATAACAAACTGTGGAGCCGAGCGGGGACGGGGGCGGGGGCGGGGACGGGTGGCGAGAGCGCAGTTCGGCAACGTGCAGGCGATAAGACTCTGCTCGACTCGTGGCTTTAAAATGTCAAAGTCCTGGCCGTGTCCTGTCGCCCGTCTACGTTCTGGCCGCAATCTGCGCACTGCCAACGTTTAATTTTAATGGCTGCCATTCAGGACGTTAGAGATGAGCGCCATCTAACGTAATCAAGCCTCTAATTAAGTTGATAAACTTTGTCTGACACGCCCATAGCCGGGCTACGCCTCCCGTCCCAGAAAGGAAAGAAGAGGCTAAGAGATTTCATTTGGCAGACAAAATCGTCGTTGGCCATTTTACGCCACAGTAAACACTCTGCGCATTAGAGAGCACCCGCAGCACACACTTATCCACCCCTCCCACCACTAACAGTCACGCACGCCCCACGACTTACACGACCACCGAGCAGCTGTCACGCCCCCCGCACCACCTAGCAAAGTTTTTGGCATTAGTTTTCCTGATTTCCGGCGACGTCGACTTTGAGTTCTGTTTCCCAATATACCCTTTCGCATGTAGCTAAGGCAACTTTGTAAACAACCAAAAATTTCTAAGAGATATTTTTATTAAGCTTAAGAGTGAACAAAAATATTTGTTACAAACAGTCAATCCAAAAAAACAAACTATATTTCTCAAAGGCATTTTGATATTATATTTATTATTAAACGTTTTTATTTATTACATTGTAAAGGGTATTCACATTTCAACAAAACCTTTTATTTCAGAAAATCTTTTTTTTAATTTATCTACTATTGTATTATTATTGTATAATATTTATTTATATCCATATTATATGATTTAAAATTAGTTTCTTTATTCTCAAAAATAATTTATTTATAAATATAATTTGAAAGAGCATCCCAGCATCGCTCTTTGAAAATTTCCAGCATTGCTTATTATTGGCTTGCTTGACTTTTCGCATACTATCGAGATGTGGCACCACTGTGCGCATTGGGTGGTTTCTAATTTAATTAAGTGCGGCGACGCGACGCCTGTTTGTTTGCTTGTGCGAAAAGTTTGAGCAAAAAAAAAAAACAAAAACGGAATAAAATAAGCACAAAAAACTTTCTCAACAGTTGGCGCATTTAATTTGCTGGTTTTATACTTTTTAATTACTAGACAAATAGACAAAAGCACCGCTCAATGGGAGTCCGTCCAAGAGGGGGACGGCGTGAGGTCTCAAAGTATTGCGCTTGTACCGAAAATTGTATTAATTTGTTTGTTGATATTGCCAAATATTTGAGAGCGGGTGGTAAACTTTTTCTTCTTCTTTTCTAGACTTCAGCGGAGTACTGTCAAGTATTTAGAAATATTCCAAGGAAAAAACTTTGTGTTGAAATAAAGTTAGCTTCAAGGATTAAATCAATGTGCGAACTTAAAAAGAGCAATTGCTGAGATTTGTTAAATGTAATAATAAAATTAGAAAAATAAATAAAAATAATAATATAGAGAAAATAATACATATTTAATAACTATTTTGAAGTTATTTATTTCAGAGAACTTAATAAATAAAAAGTAATGAACAAAATTTTTATTTTTTTTGTAATTTTTCTTGAAGTAGGATTTACTAAATATACATTTTTAAAAAATGAAAATCATTTATCTTTAAATATTTGGTTTTTAAAAGCTACCTAGATATGATTAATGTTGGATATATATGTTTTTCTTATTTCATTTTTATATTCTTTCGTAACAGAGGAATTTTATGCACTCACTTAGTTTAATCCTGTTGTTTAATGTATTCCACTTCCGTGGAAATTTATTTAAGTGCCCGGCGAAAGTCATATTTATGCCCAAGTCGACTTATCGGGCAGCGTAAAGCAAGTTCACTCGCTTTAAAAGCTTTTCACACAATATATGAACAAGCAGGGAAATATCCTGCGGGAAGGAAACTTGCTTCTTCTTCTTCTTTTTTGCATTCTTCGTCTTCTATGCCAAACTTTTTTGGCTGGCGTCACGCTGGCTCTGAGCTAAGCTCGTGGTGTGTTTATGGTCAGCATTTGGTTCATATATCTTTAATTTTTATGCGCCCCCGACCCGCCCTATGTCAGCATATTTGTGAGTGTAGTCTACTTTTGAGCGCCTGTCCCCATCACCCCCTCCATTCCCTACCCTTCCAGCTGTCATTAGCGAACATTCTGAAGTATTTCGCAGCATTTCGCAGCATTCCCAGGCGTTTTATTTGTTTTCAGAACTGTTTTGTGGCTCATAACTGGGTCAACAATGGGAGTTTCACTTCGGCTGCTTCTTTTTCTTGTTTTTGTTTTTGTTGGTATTTTCGTGTTCATTGTTGTTGTTGTTGTTGTTGGCTGTGTGCGCACAGCCATTGCCCATTTACAAGTCAAGTGGCGCGCATAACACCAAAAAATTGTTTAGCAAAAACAATTTATTTAGCTGTGGAACTTGTTACAGCATAAACCCCTCTCCCCCCTCTCCCCCCCACCCTCCATCCCCCTTGCGGCTGTCATTGTCAGTGCGCCAGATTTGACAGTGTCTGCCAATGGTTTTTGGCTTGGGGTTGGGCTTGGATTTCCTTGTTGTTGTCCTGTCAAGTTCGACTATGTTTTTATTTTGTTCTAGTTTTATTTACGCATTTAACATTTCTCTCCTGATTTCTTTATATCTCTCTCTTTCTCTCTGATTGTCTGACTGTTATTTTATCATGTCTGCCTGTTTGTTTATTTTGGACATTTTATTTTATATTTATACCCAGTAACCAATAAAATGGTTAAAAAAGGGAAACGAATATGTGAACGTATGCCATGGTAAAAATAAAGTATATATATGTTTTATCTGCATTGACAGGCGTTAATTTAACCAGGTATATTTATCTGGACAACTATACTAATCATATTTAAAAGAAGAATTGTTTTAAATATTTCAAAAAAAAACTTGAATAGCATTCATGTAATTAAATTCAGTATACCCTTGTTGTAATTAGCGTGCTTTTATACTATATAAGCAAAGTTTTCCGAAACATTGAAAAGAACATATTAGAAAATACAAATACAAAATATTTAAAGTATATTTTAGTGAGTATGTTTCTAGTATATATTTGATGTAAACAATGATTTCAGCATTTTCAGTTCAATATAGGATAATTGCTTGTCGAGCAATGCAAACCTCCACTTGCATTCGCACTTGTTATCTGTCAGTTGCGGTCCAAAAACTTTGGGCCAGGACCAATTCAATATACAAACGGAAATTGACATTTATTTTAATTCGATTTATTTACCTTAAAATGCAACATAAAATTTGTATTAACTACAAAAACAAAAAGTAAAATTGCATTAAATATAATTTCGGCGCAATTTCATTTCATTTTTGTTTTTACAACTCTGATCAAAATGCATTGCAATGCAAATTAAAATTTCAATCCATGCGCGTTATTCTGATGCTATTTGGGTTATACAAATTTGAATGCCAATATTTGCATTTATTATGTAAAGCTGTGGATTATATTTCGTATGGCATGTGTCATGTATGCAATGCTAATGATGCATGCCAAAACATGCCACAACAGCAGATTAAAAACCTATGAATAACTTTAAGTTTAGGCTGAACATATGAAAATCGCTTAGAAAGGCGAAGGTGAGAAACATTGAGAGCAGAAAACTCACATAGATATTTTTTCAATTCTACCATAAATATTATAGCAATTTGTTAGTGTTGATATAATTTCGCAATCATTTTCATTTTTCGCTTTTATATAAACAGAAGAACTAACATGGTTTAAGTTTGATTATGAATTCTTTTTATGTCTTTATTCATTTCATTTGATATAAATATGACTCTTTCACTTTAATATCAATTTTATGACAATGTTTTTCGTTTGCCTCGCTTAAGCACATTATCTTCAGTTGCGCCATCTACGAACAGTTTCTGTCTAGCAGACCAAAAACGTTTCAATTTGGCCAAAACAAACGCAAACGCAAACGCAGCCAAAGCAAACATTCGCGTCGCATTCGAGCACTTTGCACATGGTAAGCAGCTGCTCACTTTTGACGGCGAGGGCTTAACTGTAAGTTGGCCACCTCGCCTCGACTCCGGTTGATGCAGCAGTCGAGCTTTCAAGTGGCCCGACGAGGGGGCCAAATATGCAAAGCAAATAGCAAAAGGCTGCCACAAAATCGAAAAAAACAAGACAAATACAACTTACAAAAAAAAAGAGAGACGAAAAATGCAACAGCCGCTGTCCAAACTAAACTGACTAACGATGACATCAGCCACATGCTGCAAGCAGTTGATAAAGCGATGAGTGGCAAGCACAGCGGGGGAGGCGGGGGGAGTGGGCAGAGGGGGGCGGGGAGCGGGCAACTGCGAGTGGATCCCACTGCAAAGCCTACAATGTTTCAATTGTCACATTACATAATCCTCAACAATTGCCAATTGTAATTAAAAACAAATTAACAATTAGAATGGTTTTGCGGGTAGACTGGCAGATACCCTGTTAACCGTTTACAAAGTATTTGTAACTTTTTATAGATTAACCGAGGAAAACCCGCTGGTATATTGTAAGACATGTAAATTGTTTCGTTAGTCTTTTTAAAGATCTCTAGTTGAACTAGAAGTTTTTATTTTCAGTATTTTAGCTAGTTAGTTTTTATTTGTCTCTGAGTCTACATATACTTATATTACCCTCTTCTATTAATATTTTGTTCACAGGGTATATAAATCAACAGCGGAAATGACCGAAATATGTTTAGGCCTGGTCAGATCTGGCCCGAGGTCTTAGCCAAAGCTATGCTGCCCGGCAGTTCGCGGCCAAAATGAAAGGCTGCACAGAGCAAATGCAAGAGATAAACGTAATGAAGATTGCAATTGGCAATTGTTGGCAGTGCCTGTGATTAGACTTAAAAATAACAAAAAAAAAACATAGAAACTAAGAAAAATTAGCGGCAATTAAAGTTAAAATTTGCAAGCACTTGCGATAAACGCAATTGATAAAACCGTTTGAAGTTGTTGGCCAAATGCAATGGCAAATGCTAACATGCCTAAGACAAAGTCAGCGCATTAATTGCTTTCTTGGCCCAAAGCAGCGGCCAGAAAGTGCACTCAACTGCACCAAGTCCACTTATAAATAGGCCAAGTTGCTTGAATATATCAGACAGAGCATTTAAGACATATCGTCAAGCATTCGGCACAATGAAACTGCCATTAAAATTATAATATACAGTCTCTATCAAGAAAATGCAAATAAGATTTATTTATATTATGAACAATATCACAAAAATTTATTTTTATAAATTAACGATTAAAACAAACATTGTTTGTTTAATACGTTTTTAGTTGAATCAGTCAAAATATTGTCCATAATATAACTTTGCAAAAACTCAACCGATTTTCCTGCGGAATGAATTTTTATTCATTGCCCTTTTTATTTGGCCTTTAGATGAATTCTGCAACCAAACAAAAAAAAGCCAAACCAAAACTACTTATTTTTTAAAAGCTTTTCAAGTAAAATTTTTTTTAAAATTTTTTAAAAAAATCTCCATTTTCACATTACCATAACTTTGCCAGAACTCAACGCTTTCTGCTCATGGTTTAGTCTCTCGATAAACTCTGTATTCGAATTCAAAAAATTAAATATTTTTAAATATGTAAATGCGTACGATGATTTATTTAATTTAAGTTACACAAACTACTTATTTTTTAAAACCTTTTAAGTAGCGCTAACCACTGACTTTATGACCTCAAGACATCCATACATTACACAGGAATTCGAAACCGTTGCACTTGCAACACTTACTTGATCATTTTACTTCATGCCATCTCGTATAATTCCCACGTTAAAAACAAAAAACTCTTTGCGACAATATTTTGACAGCAGCTGCCAAAAAAAACAAAACTCGAAACAAAAGACGCACGAGATAAAAAGAAAAAATGTAAAAAAAGAAAAAAATACAGAACTTTAATGACATGCATAAACATGCGTAAGGCCCGCATCTTGATAAATTGATAAAGCTTACAAATTACAGAGCGACAGCCACTGCAAGAGCTACCCAATTAAATTTATCGGCATCTTAAAAAACTCGTTGTGCATCTCATGAATGGGACTCGTGATGGGGCCATGGAGCAGCAATTTCAATGTCATCGATGGCGGATCTGTAAAATGAAGCAGAAAAAACGAGAAACTGGTTTCGACTGCGTTCCATTAATGGAGCACCGGAAAGGTGAGTGGAAAGGGAAGGGGTGGGGGAGTAGGTGTCAATAGATATTTTATAAGGCCGGTGAGTCAGAGACGCGAGTCCAAACTTGAAGGTCAATTTGCATCTGACAAATTGGGTTAATTTGAATATTTGGAGCATTCTTCAACGCATTTTTCAACGTGGGTCACAATTTTGGGTCATTTGCATATGCGGAAATAGAGCATAAAAAATTATTTAATTGATAATTGAAATTTACGCACGAACGACCCTTGAGATGGCACATTGGAGCTGCCCTATATGGTAATAGAGTCATCAAGCAATGTAATCAATGTAAATGGCCATAAATATGCGCGAAAGGTCAATAAATGTGTATGTGCTTCATATCTCAGGATTTTTTTGAGCTATCCAAGTTAAACTTGTTGTGCACATACAAAGGTATAAATAGTTTAAAATACTATATAAAATCACGACCGGTTCCGAATACTGCATGAAATAAAATGGGAGCGAGTAAGAAAAGTGATTTATTTTACTTATCATAATATTTACTTTATATTTGTACCCGTCCAAAGTGTTGTTAACTTAGCGACTCGCCAAAAAAATTGCAATGTTCATGTCAATATTTTCGGACTACTTACAGCTAGATAACTGTAGCTGTTAAATACATATATACTTTAGTATTAACACCGTCAATAAATTTGCCATAGCACTTCCGATTCCATAAATCATGCAAAATAGCACACCAGCTGACAATCAATGTCGCTCGCAATTGCTGGTTTTTGTTTTATTTGTATAGTCTCAAAAATGAAATAAAAAACTTAAACAATTTGCATGGCAATGCAAACTATGCGGACTAAAAAAAGCTATATTCGAGCTGAAGGAATTGACGTAACTTGCATTTAATTTGCAGCGAAAGGCCAAACAAAATGATGGCTTTTATATACATATCTCGGCTGCGACTTTCTAAAATGAAACTGAAAGCCGTCACGTGAGTGGACAGATTAAAAGGAGAGCTAACAGGAAAATATTACACAACTAAATGAACATATTCCATAAAAAATTCCTATAATATTATTAATAGACTTTATATAAGTCTAAATATTGCCTACTAATTCCGAAAGGAAAAATATCAGTTTTCAAAGATTATTATCTCCTGCAGACAAAAAATGTAACATCATATTTTGCTGCTGTGGTAGACACTTAGAATATTACCGATAATTATGAAAAAATGTTCCCCAAATTTTTGGCCGATAAAAATTTATTTTTAATAATTGTAAAAAATTCATTGAATGGTTAACCGATAAAATAATAAATAATAAACCAAATAGACTTAAACAAAACCCAGATTAAATTCCTACATTTAAATTGAGTAGAGTTAACCGTTCTCTACAGCTAAAAAGCTACGGTAAACAGTTTTCAGTATCGTGCTGGTGGCTAGTCAGCAATATTGGACAATTGGCCACAAGGAGCTTCAGAGCTAGAGCCGAGGCCACAATTCATTATGGCCAAGTGCCTCAATATCCCTTGTAGCTGGGCTCCATGGGCTCCATTTTTGGTAGCTACAGCTTATCGTTCCATCAATATAAATCACAACAAAAGGCTTTTGGCCAACTGGCTTTTGACAATGTTGGCTTTCATTATGCCCAGCGGCGGCTGCGGCCCTACGCATCCTTTGTGCCCATTGTTCTTCCACAGGGACTGTTAGCTTTTGATGGATGCGTCCTAGCACCAGCAGCTGTTTGAGTTTACCAAAAAGGAGCGAGAGGCAACTTCTGGTCATGATGCATCCATCATTCAACTGGCCATTCAGGTTCCCTTACACACCGTCAACACATGGACACAGCCCAGGATCTCATTGTGCTATATGCCTAAAGTTTAAAATTTATGTAATCAAGTGCTTATTGTCTAATATTAAATAACTAACAGCTTGAAGGAGTTCCTGGAAGTGTGAAATATCTTCTTGAAATAAAAATATATACATAAGCAAGTGCGAAATAAATTTCAAAATATTAAAACGAAAATAGTAGCTTTATAAATCTTTTAAGATCATTTGTTTAAATTTAAATTTGACTTAAATTTAATTGAAATAAACAAGTATTTAAAAAGCCAATTTCTAACTACAAGTTGTTCAAATAATTATACGAAATATGTAAGCAAAATAAATATTTTACCACCTTAGTTAGTTAATGTCTGGAAATTTTAAGTATACTAAACAAACAGAGAATGGTTAAATTTTTGAGAAATATATTAACAAAAAGAAAAACTCAAATCCTTTGTTTCTCACAAGTTCTTAAGCTTAAAATAAATATTACCAAGTGCTAAAGATATTAAATTAAATAACTGACTCCATATATCTCATTGCAGCTATAAATATATATAAATAGATAAAAAAAAGATGCTAATAAAACATATGTACTTTAGCTTTAGCTATTTGCTCGTGACAACAATTGGTTGTTCTGTTGACATTAAACGCAATTTTGATATGCTTATCATATCGGTCGGATCTTTCGGCCTGCATATGTAACACGCTTCGCATCGCGATAAGCACGAATTCATTCTGCTCTCTAATTTACATTGCAAAGTTCCCATTTGACGCTTATCTGACTTTGGTAATCTGCCGCACAGTAGCTCGCCATTCTCTTGCCGCCAACTGCAAACTGGCAACTGGCAACTGGCCGCGGGCCAAGTGCAACATTTGCACACCTCAAGTGTTGCGAATTATATCTCGACATGCAAATTACTTAATAATAAATTCTGTTAATTGTCTTAAATGCCAAACTGCTACTGTGAGATACTTTTTACGCCGCGGGTACAAAACATTTGCAATAGATACTGTTTGGCTATAATGAAATCTATAAAATGTTTACTTATGGTTACATAACATTCAATCAAATTTTATCGTATTTATAATTTAATTACTGCCAATATATAAATTTTCCAATATAATTTACTACATTCCAAATCGATAAATTGTACACTGAACTTTTTAATCTCCTTGCGTGAAGCTAACTTTTATAAGACTTCAACTATAGAAACTAAAAGTAGTTTTCCAGCCAACTAAAATGCCTCCTGGAACACAGACATCTTACGATATAAGTTTCACATATCCCCACTTTCCACTTTGGAACGCAACTTATAAAATTATTATATTAATTTAGCAAAGTCGCCGAAAGAACCTTTAAAATTGCAACACACGCAAGCAAAACAAAAAGTCGTTTAAAAAGTTTACCAAAAACTCCCACTTCTTGCGTCCAGAATATACAACGAAAATGCCCTATGTAAAACTTATATAAAAGGGTATATTGAAATTTTATAATATAAAGTAACACGCAAAAAAAACTTCAAAAATATTTGAAATATAGGTTCATACTTAGCACACTTTGATTTGTATAATATACACAGGGTGTATATACACAGGGTGTCTTTTAGTCGGTCACTCTCGTCTCTACGGCATTCTAGCTTATATTAATTTGTCTTTACATGACGCGGGAACACAAAATCGCTTGAAAGTGAGAAAAAGAAAAATAAAAATCACAAGCTTACCGAGAAAATGAAAGGAAAGGAGAGGAAAGGGTAAAGGATAGGGTAAGGGATAGGGTAAGGGATAGGGTAAGGGTCACACGCGGCATGTGTAAATATTTAGAGTTAATTGGTTCAAGTGACTACGTGAACGGAGAAGGACGACTCAAAATGTGCTTAAAACGCGTTAAAAGTGCGAAGCAAATTTTGTTAAATAAACAAATTAATTTTATTACACTTAAACGCGTTTAGCGAGAAGAGTAACAAAGTAAAAAGTTGAGCTTGTTCAAGACTATGAGATACGCTACACTATGAAAACCATAAAATATTTCTTTTATTCTCTTATCTCTAGATGTTTTCTAGAATAAAATACTTTATTTAAAAATACACACAACATATATTTAAATGTGAAATACTGGGATAAGAGAACCGAAGAAGCTTTTTTTATATTAATGTGAAGAGTATTTCACAGAATATAGCACACTCGCACACACACACACATACGCACACACACCATGCGCATCCTTGACAATGCCAACCCATAAAAATCGCGTCAAATTCAATTTCGTTGAAATTTAATATTTAATTTGATTTGACTGATTATGCTTTTAACTGGAATCAAACTGTTTTGTCGTCGACAACGAAGTGCGAGCGAGTGCCCCATTGGATGGCCAAACACAAAGGCAAGGAATCAAAATAGAGAAATGCAATCATGTTGAAAATATTTGCATATGCCGCGCTCCGTACCGGAAACGGAAGTAAACAATGCCCGGCAACTCAGTGCCCCACAAAGGGCAAAAAATCGCATGAAAGGCACCCAAACAAAAAATGAGAAACGAAATTGGAAAAAAGAAGCGTTCAAACGAACTGCGCAGTCAGCACATCCGAGGAAAAAACGGGGCAAATGCAATGATGATGCTGAAAAATTGAAAATGGTTTCGTGTTAAAAACTCCTTTGATAACACTGAAGGCAACGGCGACGAGTTGACTTGAAGGACAGGTTTCTATAGACATACGTAATATTGCAGAAATATATTGGATATTTTTTAATATTACTAATAATTTTGAAAATACAATATCATAAAGCTCTTACAGGATTAATACCCAAAAAAAATGTTATGAAACCTTTGTCGTGTAGATAAGTTTATAAGTATTTTATTGCATTTATTTTATTCGGCAGCCCGAAAAAGGATTTTTTATCAAATTTAAACTCTAATTATATTTTTAAAAAATGTGATTGATAAACGAGTTTTAATCAAGAATAAATTCAGCAGCACAAATTTATGGAAACCAACTTAACCAAGTTACACACACACACACATACAGGAAAGAGAGAGAGAGGGAGAGAGAGAGAGGCAAAAGGCAACACAAGACAAAGAAGTCAAAAGAATTGAAAAGTAACAATAAGCAGAAAGCAGAAAACTGCAAGTGTGTAAAGAGAAAAGAGAGCTGGCAAATGAGATTGAGTAAGAAATAGGGTTAAATGTTTTTTTCAGAAAACTGTGCAAAGGGAAAGGCGAGGCAGAGGGAAAGGGGTGGGATAAGAGGATCTGAAGCTCGGCAATTGGCATTGGCATATGGACTAAAGTTTTCAAACGTCAAAGTCGAATGCACCCTGATTAATTAAAAGTGGTTTGAAATGCCCCACAATGTGTGTGTGTGTGTGTGTGTGTGTGTGTGTGTGTGTGTGTGTGTGTGTGTGTGTGTGTGTGTGTGTGTGTGTGTGTGTGTGTG
>SCDS01000234.1:0-77640 GCA_004149465.1 Drosophila nigromelanica | reverse complement strand
CAAATATGCAAAAAACTAAGATGCAGAATCAATGTAGACGTCAAACCATGATCAAAATGGCATGGATTGTGAAAATCGGTTCAGTTTTGACAAAGTTTGAAACATGAAAGTCATAACCCGAAATTTTTTATACAAAAATCAAATACAAATACCTGCAAGAGTATATAAAAATAGGCCCACAATTTCTTTTATATGAAGATTCCACAAAAATGTTAAGTTTTCAGTCAATGATTTTCACATGTTAACAACTATTATTTAGAGATCTTATAATTTGATTATTATGAACAGTACAGAGCAACAATTTGAACACAATCTTAATACTTAGTTATTTCATTTGAATAATACGAGTTTAGACTTTAGTCACACGTGTTTTAGTTTACATGTATATTGAACTGTAGAGTAAAAAAAAACACGTATGCACTCACACTTACACAAATTGGTGATTGGAGGTCCTTTGAGGCCGCAATGCTCCAGCTTGAGCGTATGCAGATTGGAGGTGCTTAACGCACTGCCCAAATTCTCGGCGCCCACCTTTGATATCTGATTGCCCTCGGCATTAAGCTGCTGCAGCTCCTGGCTGCGACCCACCATATATGTGCAGAGACCCCAGCCACGAACTGTCATCGCCTCCTGGTTGAACGAGATGTCCAATTCATTGGCCGCCTCATAGTAATCAATCATCTGACAGAGCGCGCTCAGGCAGCTCTCGTTCAACTTGCACCTGGACAGATCGATGGCTTTGTAATGTATCTGTGGGTTTTGATATAATCTAATTAAAACATGGCCATTTAACAAATAATGCACTACAAACCCGCATGAATATCTCCTCCAGCGGCTCACAGTCATTAGGCGTCAGCTCAATGCCTTGCAGCGATAGCAGCGGCTGTCGCGTCAGACGCAAATCCACCACCTTCAGGTGCTCCATTATGTTCTCCAGTGGCTGTGTGTGATGCTTTTTACAGGACTGCTCATACAGCTCGATAATTTCGGCAGCGCTTGACACCTGGAAGACTGCAACAAAAAGAATCGATACGATAAATTTAAAATTGTATTGTAAATAGATAGCTTAAAAGTGATGAATATTTAATAGAAGGGAAAAAACTGCTAGCCAGACTCTTTTATATTTAATGTTTCTTGTGAATTGCTGTATTTGTATATTTTAGTTTTAAAGTATTTTTTGTTGTATATAGAACACGATACTGAATACAAAAAAAGTCTGTAGGCATTACTTGAATTCATGAGAATCGCATAGAGGAGTCTAAATTGACAGACAGATAACATTTTCTCAAATAACATCTGCGAGTTTTGTCAACAGCGTTTAGAATTCTACAAAGATGCCTAAAAATCGATTTACTTATCATCATCGATCGATTTACATACAGTTACTCCAAAAAAAATAAAAAATTTTGCTACTCTTTAACTAATTTTTACAACATGCGCGATTCAATCAGTAAATTTTGCTGAAAAAAATCTTTCATAGATATTTGATTACATTCTTGCAAAAATATCGTATTTTTTCTTGGGAAAAATACAGTATACATATATATATGTATAAGCGAACACGCGCACACGTCATAACTGTAATATACATATATAACGGAGGCAGCTGATCAAAATTCCGCAATTTGTGATCAAAAATACATAAAACAAAGAACATTGTTGTGTCAATAAACTGTTGACTTTTCCGTTTTGTCATGCAATGTGACAATTTCAAACCAACTATGTCCAGATAAATGTTAGCAATGCTCAGCTACATAATGCCCTGTAATTTTTGTTAAATGTACCTAAAAAATCTTATTCAAATTTGTTAAGACTTCTATAAATTAAATAGTATCTATTAAACTTTGGCCTTGCTTTTTTATTTATTATTTATATAGGGCATAATAACCATCTGGCATTGTATAAAGTCATATGTGCGTATCTCCCCCGCACACTCAACAAAATTATCATCAACATCAACATCATCATCATCAGCATGATGATAAGTGCCGGCACAATCGTCGGACATAGACAAATTGTCCGCAAATGTCAAAAAAGAATAATAAATAAAATAAAATTGCGGCATTTCCAAACGATTCTGCGGCCTGACAAATCGTGAACTTGTAATTTGCGACTCGTCGCCGGGCGTAAAAGGCGACTCGGAGATGCTCTTGTCTATCATTTCGGCACAAGTAATTTCTAGCTAAATTTAGATAGTCTCTTTATGATTACTATAATTTGACGGGCAATCGAAACTGAAAATCACTTAATAAACAAAAAGTGCAAATGTAAATAATTTTCTTTTGATATACACATAAAAATAAGCTATACAGAAAATTGCCCAATGCAAATGTTCGCATTGGGGGCGTATCAAATCGTATTATATATATATGTGTGTATATATGTATATTGTACATATATTTAATTTTAACATTTCTGGGCGACAAAGAAACGTAAATTGTGCCAAATGCCAAGTGCATTGAGAGACATAACGACAGAAAGTTTTTAAAAATAGTTTGCCAACATACTCTTCATGAGAAATGTAAACAAATTAATCTATCATTGCACTATCTATCTAGCCACAGAGATGGCAATTAAACGATCCATTTTAATTCAACGACAAAATTTGATGCCAACACGAAAAATGGTCACAATAGTTTTTTTGTTTTATTCCTATACCCTGTAGTCACTATTGGAAATGGGTAAAGGGGTTTTATAATTAGTTTTAAATATTCATTCAAACACAGCAATATTAGGGACTATAATCGGTATATTGTGTTTTTTTTTTTCTAATTTAAATAAAACCAAATTTTTATAAATATTCGGAAAATTCGAAATATAAATTCTGTATGCATTAAGGACATGTCTTTTGCCGCAGTTTAAAGGTGGATCCAGAGTATTCCCTCGACGGACATCCCACACTATAATACTCTTATGTGATTTTTGTATTCTATTCAAACAAAAATCTTTTGGCAGTCATTCAAAAACTGTCTCATAGCACTCAGCTTTCATAGATTTTACCTTAAGAGACAGACATCTGTTAAATGATTCATTAGCGTTTGCATGCTCAGTAAGAACATCAATTCCCCAGAAGCATTATTATTATTATATGATATAAATACATACAGTACATACTATATACATTTTTTTGCGCTGGCAGACAATGTGACGACCGGCTTCCACTTTTCATTTTTGTGTGTGTTTTCAGTTAATTGTAAATAATTTTTCAAACTGATAAAATATTTTCCATTGACAGCCTCGAGAGCCGCGTTTATCAATTGCACATAGCACAAGCTTTTATTGTTTGTTTTCTTGTATTAATTAGTAGCTCGTATGTAATGGAATAATACTTGGAAATAATTATAATTTGATAAATGTCAGAGAATGCTAAACTAGCCGAGAATACAGAACCAAACTTTAATTATATATACTCGGATTAAGTTTTGATTTCTGATGAAACACGAAGTATTTTTGCAATAAATTAAATATAAGCTAAAGTGTCGAATTTATTTAACTTCAAAAAAGTTGAGCACCTATTTAAAATAAAATTCAACTCTTTATTTACTGTGTTCGATTATAGATATTGAAATCTAATACCGCAAATTTTGCCAAAATGTAGTATACCCATTCCACACACAAAAGAATAAAGGGTAAAACGAATTTAGTGAGCCTATACGAAAATAGCGAATAAAAGAAATTTGCTCAAACAAAATATAAAAACGAGATAAAAGCAATTTGACGCTAGCCAATGGAAATCATAAACAACTTTTTAAATGTAAATAAACTACAAGAAATCACAAATTAAACCAGCAGCAATTTAAAGTTTTACAAAACAAAAATACAAAACAGAAAATTTGTTGATTTTAGATTTGAACGCTTGCCTCATTCAGTGCTATAAACTACAATTATTTACATAAATAAATAAATGAAAACAAAAATAAAGAATATAATAAGTAAAATACCACAATATCCTAATCAAAAATGCTTCACTTTTTGCCATTTATTTGTCGTCATGTTTAGATTAGTCAGCATTTGAACTTTGTAGCTGATAATTTTCAGTTAAAATTATTATTCAAGCAATAAAAATAAATAAACTTAAATTTTTCACTCATTTCTATTTTAATGCCAGGTCTATTTTTGAAAATATGGCAATTGTTAAATTGCCAAAAGTATTAAAATATGAATTTATTTGTATATGCCCTATAAGAAATAACGTGACGAAGTCACATGAAATATATTAACTTTTGTATGCAGATCCTTTTGCTCGAAATAGCTATTATTAGGAACCCAACTGCTGATTTAATGGTTCAAATATCGATCGATAGCGAATTAGCTCATCCAATGGTTAAATCTAAGAAAATAACGCGTGTCCACGGACAGCTGTTCTGTGTGTTTGTGTGTTTGTGTGTGTGTGTGTGTGTGTGCGTGTGTTTGTATAGCAATTGGCGTATTAAATGCTTTTCAATTTTTTATTATTCTATTGATTTTTATGCGTTATCGACATCATCGTCTTCGACAACAGTAAAAGCAAAAACAAAAGGCAAACGAAACGTTAAAAGCCAAAACAAAAAGTCGAGCGAAAAATTGTTCAATTAAATTGCTGTTAATTTTCTGCTAAACATTTACAATGTCGGCAATTCGAGCGCGTTTTTTTTGTATCTGAAAACTTGTTCTCGACGTTTGCCATTTATTGAATTGTGTGTTTGTTTTGTGTGTTGGCAACAACAGCCTTCGCCAATGCAAAATGACACCCAAAGCGCAGACTGAGAGACAAGACTCGTACAAAATATACAAAGAGACAAATTAAATTCAAAACATATACTAAAAATTGGCATCAAGTCGATAATTTATTTAGTCAAACGCACATGCCAATGAAATGTCCATTAAAACGTGTATAAATCCGTTTAGATCATTATAAAAACGCCTAACTTTCATATTAAATCATGCAAGAAATTTGCAAAATACAAAATTGTTTATCAGTAACTTTTAGTTAACAGAAAACAAACAGGTTGATAAGACCTGTTCCGCCTTTCCGCTAGTTCCCTAAATTGAAACCGTTGAGAATTGTGTGAAACAGTTTGATGTGTTTTGCTCGTCTCATCAGTTTAACTTGAAACTCGGATACTACATTTATACAGTGACATTTCCGGTTCTTACAAGAAAACACATCAATTAGGACAGTTCCGGAAGTCGTTTAATAAAAATTGTTTTCTAAATTGAAAACTTTTTTTAAATTCGAGTTGTGATTTTGTAACTTAGTTCATATTTCAAAGATATCGGTCCTTGTTGTAAATAAAAATATGTATGTAATAAATAAATAAATAATAAATAATACAGAATAAATAATAAATAAATAAATAAATAAAACTTTGGCTCAGGTATTTAGAGTAAAATAATTGATTTATTCATATACAGTATTTTATGTTAGGTTACTCCGTAAAAGCATTTCTTATCGCATGTTTTGATACCTAAGCAGGTAATCAGCTCGGTGATAGCCTCAAATTAAGTGCCCGGCGTCGTTTATCATTGTTAAAGACCAAACTCTGAGACAATAGGAAAACCCAATGATATACGACCAGATAGATTAATGGCTCAAATGTTGTGGCCAAAACGCAAAAGTAATGAGGAATTATGCATTTAATGAAATAGAGCCTAACAACACTTTAAGCATATTACTAATGTGTGTGTGGAATTCTTTCCGCAAACAGTAGCAGCAACAACAACAACAACAACAACAAGTGACATTTTCGCTAAATGCTAAGATTAGCATTTATATTTAATTTTCTGTTCCCTATTTGTGTTTATTTTGTTGGTTTGCTTTGCTCTGCTTTGCTGGAATTGCATTTAATTAATTACATCGAAATGTGCATTAATCGAGCTCGTGACATTTTTTATCATCTTTCATTAGCACTTTAAGTGCCATACATACAAACAAACAAACATATTGTATATAAATTATATACATATATACGAAATGTAAAAATGCGCCTTTGCTTGAAACCTCTTCAGTTGAAACCGCTGAATATGCAATTATTTTACATATTCAAGACAAACGATTGCATTCAACTTTTGTTGGCATTAATTTCACGGGGACGTTGTTAACAATTTCCTTTACATAATTAAGTTTATTTTCATAAATAATAATTTTATTTTATCAAACAAATATTCCAAATTATAAATTGAACATTCTAATTACCTTTTATTTTAAAGGTATTTTTTTTTGTTTGTTATAAATTTCTTATTTGCGAATATTTACTGTACTTGATTTGCTATCGCTTTAAGAATATTTGCTTACAAATAAACAACTGATTGTAGCTAGAGTGTTTTCGCATTATTAATATAACAATATAATTTTGTGTATTTATTAACGCCGCAATATTTGAAAATTCATGATTTCAGTCTGTGGAAAATTGACTGGTTGTTTATATATGATACAAGGTATTTATTAAGATTGTAACTATATCAAATTTGATATTAACATTGAAAATTTTTCTTCATTTCTTGCTTAGGTTTTTTTTATACCAAAAGACTATTTGATAGGAAACTTTAATTAACACTATTGTCAATATTCATGTTAATGCAAGAGTTTCATATATTTATAAAAAAGTTCAGAAAGTAAAATGGAGTATATTGGATTGTTAACCTCCTTCAAAGATTGAGCCAAAAACAAACAACATTAAGACCTTTTTCGACTGTAAACACTGTAAACAGAGCATTGTGCAAGCGATTATACCCGTCTACTATGTTCTTGTACAGTGACACGGTGACATCACATAGTGCGAATTACACCTACAATCTCAGCAAAAGCAGAGGAAAGACAAAAAACACTATAGCAAACTACAAAACTATTCGACACGATATTAACAAAGGCAAGAGACGAATTTAAACAAACAAACAAATACAAACAGACAGAGGTATTTACTTTCAGACACACTTATGTATATACAAATATGTATTTGTGTGTGTATATGGAAACAAACACGTTGAACAAATCGTAATCGTTTCTACAATTTTTATAGCATTTACGGTGAGAAAACAGATAGCAGACAAATGGCAGACACAAAAAGCGGGCCTACAAATGGAGCCGGTAAAAAGCACAAAGCACAAATAAATGAGCAGAGAATGAGAGAGAGCCAGAGAGCAGAGAATGAGGAGAGAGGTTTATAATGGGAGCGCGCAAATCTGAACCGCAACCGATACGATCCGATCCGATCCGATCCCAAAACCGAGTCGTTGAATCGTCAAAATTCGTATCTTATCAGTGATTCTGTTGTTGTCTTTATCGCTGGCAAGGAAAAAACTTATACAAGTACGTGTACAACGAATAACAAAATCAAAGGCAACCAACAATAAAAATAACCAATCACTCATGACAATAACGATATAAACGACGGACAAAACTTGCCTAAACAAGCTAATCCAGGTAAATGCAGAGGATTTAATTATTATAAAATTCAAAATAGAATTCCATTCACATAGGTATATTCGCTGTAAATTCCCAAGTATTTTTTAAATATTCATATATAGCTCTTTATTGTTTATAGCTAATTCTAATTGAATTTCGTTTCAATGATATTATTTTCATTATTTTATGTTTTTATGTGGAAAACAAAGTCGTTAAAAAATGTTTTTTCATAGAATATATATTTCAAATTGTATCTATCATGGTCGTACTGACTAAGAATACATATTCTTTAAATCTATATAAATATACTTTATGCCCATCATCTACCTGTTTAATATATTTGCACAAAACTATTATACCCTTTTGTATTTTCAATGGGCTCAATGTATAAGATTTTAATAACAATAAACCTAGGTAACTTTCCTCGAAAACGAAAATGCATTTGAGATATCAGTTTTATAGAGCATTTTCGCCAGATTCGAGATATCTTCTAGTCACTTCAAAGCATGAGAATATTTTGGCAATAAATATTGTATATATGTACATACATATATTGGTTCAGGCGTTAACATCTAAAAAAAAAAATAGCCTCACAGTTCGCAATGTGACAATTCAATTAGGGGTTTTCTAGCACTGGTCAACGAAGTAAGAACAGTAAAATGCATTACACTTGGTAACTCATCGTCATCGACGCCATTTATTGCGTTATTCGTTATTCCGTTATTGGGAGTGCAACGCCATTCAGATATTCGTTTAAAGGAAATGCATAAATATTTCGGCGCTCTTTACTGAATTGGATTTTTTGAGTCTGGCAAACACCCACCCACCACACACATAGACGTTCTCGCCGGCCCAGGTTTCTTCTCCCTTACTCTCTCTCTTTCTCTTGCTCATTCTGTCCACTCTCTTTGGATCACTCTCATTGGCACTGTGCGCACTTAACGGCTGCATGATCAACCGCATTGTTATACTTGTTCACGAACTGAAAAGAACATATTGGGTTTCTATAATGTACGTCCGCATGAACTCATTTTTTTTTTTTTTGCAAAGCTGTTCATAAACCTCTGCGATCTACGTCCCCCATATTTAAAACTCCCATAAATTTGACCTTTATATTATTTCTACATCAACGATTTTAGCATATTTGAAAATAAAATTGTTTTCAATTTTTTTTTTTAATATCACCTTACTCCCCCGCCCCCTTACTCATTTACGAAAAAAAATTTCAAAATTTCAAATTGCGAATTTTAATGTTTAATCGATTGCGGTTTGAAGGGGTCAAAATTTTTGTCAAAAATCATGCCAAAATCCACAAAAATTTTGACATGTAAAGTTGACCTCTTAACTGATTCTACATCTAAAATTTTTGCTTATATAAAAAAAATTTTTTTTTGGAATTTTTCGAAATATCACGTAAAACTGAACCAATCTTCATATCAAATGGCATTTTGTTATGCTTTGTCCTCTAGATTTCATTTATGTGTACAAATAACGCTGGGTTGTTATTGCATTGTGAACGAATATTGTGCTGTCGGTTACACCCGACTGCGACGTTCTTTTTTTTTTGGTTTTTTTTTTTGGTTGATTAGTTATCCGAATCCTTTTCGCACTCGTATTTGTTCTTGCTTTTATTTTTATGCATTTACTTTGTTATTTTTATGCATTTACTTTGGCGTTTCTACTAGTGTTTAAAGTCTTGAAAGCAAATTAATCTACTTAATTGAAATAAATCACAGGAAGTGCAATTCACGACATGCGTCTCGAGTCTTTCTTCCGTGTTTGCACAAGTTCCCGAATAATAAATAAGTCGCAAAGTGTCGAAAGTCCGACAGCGGAGCATAGTTCACACATGGCCAGAAAATTGTTTATCGAATCACGTATAGCTGCAGCTATATACATATGTATATGAACATATACATAATCATATTGAAAACAAACTAATCGAAATAAAAATAATAAGCAATAGTAGGTACAATTTTAAACTATTTCGTTGTATTATTCTATTTAAGCATCTTCTTTTGTTTTAACCTTTTATCGCTTTTGTAGCCAGGATCCGGGCTCGAATTAAAGGCCAGTATATGGAAGCATTTTGTATCTTAGTCAAAGTAGCCAGTGCAATTCAAAAAATTTAATCAAAAAATCAAACAAATTTTAAAATTACATGTATTACACAAGAACTGGCCACTGCACTGCAAAATTTTTTAAATCTTACTTTTGGACCTTTCAATTAAAGAGAACAATCGATTTTTGGTTTGCAAACAGGGATTTTTCATATAATGTTTAACTTCTAATTTTAACACAACTTTTTTCAAAACTTTTTCAAATACTAGCAGTATTTTTCCCCATTTTCATATTGTATGCATTACATTTGACTTGGACTTACCTTTTTCCCATGGATTTGCCGGCTCGAGGTATCCGGTGACAAGCTCCTTATCACTTTCCGGGAATGAGACGCGACGCGGCATTGCTTGTGTCGCGACTGAGCTGTCCGAGAAGACGCGCTGCAATATGCTGGGTGCTGTCGCATAAACGCCGCTTGCTCCTCTGCTGGTGGTGGTGGTTGTAATAGCCTCGGTTGATCCCGCTTCGCTTCTGTTGGAGCTTGAATTGGATGCGAGCGAATCGGTTCGCCATACTGCGCTCTGTTTGGCGCCGTGATAAATTCTTATTTTCTGTTGTTGCTGCGTACGCATCTGAACATCGAATGCTGGCTCTGCATCGGCCGGGGAATCGATGACAATGCTGGCAGTGCTGTCAGCAGAGCTAGCGACGGCGACTGCGGCAGCGACTGCAACATCAGCTGTTGTTGGCAATTCGGTTCGCTCTGCCGCAACCGACAGCGGCAATGGCGTTGTTGTAATGTTAGCTGTCACCGTCATTGTTGCTGTTGCTTGACCCTCAGATGCTGCTGCTACTGCAACTGTTTCTTGTTCCGTTGAATTCGCTGCTGCTGCAGCGGCTGTTGTTGTTGTTGGTTCTATTGTTGCCATCGCGTTCGCAAGGTGCGTTGAATTTGTTGGCTCTGTTCCATTGCCAGTTGTTTCTGTGGGGGCCATAATTGTGGTTGCTGTTGTCGTTGCAGTTGGCGCGGCATTTTCATCAATTTTATGCAACATTGTAAATAGGCTATGCTTTTTTTTGTTCCTTTGTTAATTAGTTACAAATGTTTTCGACTAAATATATATGTAGATGTTTTCTTTTGGTTTTTTGTGTCTTCAAATTTATCTCCTTTTAATGTGCATTAATTTATATACACTCTCGTTATGCTGCTTTTACAAACAATTTTTTGCGCCTCTTTGAGTGTGACATTTACATTTTTTCGGCGCTTTCAAATGCAACGGCTCAACAAATCAAATTTAGAATATTATGTTTGTATGTATTTGCATGTACGTATGTTTAGGGCAGCACTTCGAGTAAAAATTGATTAGAACTTTAGCTTTACATTTTAATTAATTTCACTTTATACACTGCATACGAATTGGTTTCTTATCAGAGAACGTATTACAAACACCAAATTTTCCGCACAAAATTTTCCACGTACAAATTGTTTCAAAACAAAAGTCAAAAACAACAAAAAGAGAAATATCAGCGGCATTGAAATGAGTGCGCTCTCTCACTCGCCTCTCTCCCACTGACCGAAAAGACAACGCAAAAGAGAATGGCGTAAAAACATTACCTAATTGTTGTTATTGTTTTTGTTTTGTTGCTTTTGTTTCATGTGAGAATGACAATGACAGACAGGGTGGAGCAGGGGCTGTCAACTCTGCCGCCAATTTTTTTTGTTTTTTTTATATTTATTTTATTTCATTAATCCCATGCCATTGTTGCTGTTGTTATTTTTGTTGTTGTTGTGGTGTTATCGTTTTCCCCATACACATTTGTATTTTTGTTTACCACAGAGTTTGCCTTTCTCTCATGAGACGTTTGTCGCGTGTATCTGTATGTGTGTGCGAATAACACGCGCCCTGTTGCATGCAAAATTCAAATTAAAAGGCAATTGCAATTGGTAATTACAAACTGTCAAGAGGGACGTACGATTGCACACGCTCTTTTTTTGCATTTTACGTTGAGTATTTGTTTAGAATAAATATAAATTACGTCACATTCTATATCTCTACCACTCTCACTCCCTCTCTCGCTCTCTAGATGGAGAGTAAACTTTTGAAAAAACGCTACTTATTGTTGGCATATGTATGCGAACAAAGGATTTTATTACAATTAATTTTTACCGAATAGGATTTTTGTCGAATTTATTGAATTTGACTTTTGCTCTGCTTTGGCCCGCATTTGATTTGGGCGCTGTGCGTTTCTCGTTTCATTGTCACAGGCCCATGTTTTTGTTGTTGTGTTTTTTACACTTTGGCATTTAGTGGCTTAGTTTGCACAGTTTTAACACATAGATATATATGTACACATATATTTTTTAATTGGTTTGATTTGTTACACAATATACATTTTATTCGAAGGGTGGTAAGAAATAGTAACTAAATCGCATCCGAGCAACAACCAACAACAACCGATCACAAAGACGTTTAAAATGCAAAAGGTAGAAATCGAAAATAATGAGCAGCAGCAGGAACAACAAGCACTGCTGCTGCTCTCTTGCTCTCTTTGGCTCTCAGTATCACCAGTTGTCAGTGATGCGCAGTGCAAATCACGACAATTTATTTACTTATTTAAAACTCGACCAAGTTAAAGCAAAATTATGGTACTGCTAAATACGCAGCACAATAATGAGCAAGACACAACTGTAGTTCGAGTGTACTTCTTTTTTCGATTCTCATTTATCTTTTATCTTTTATTTTATTTTAATAAATATTTCACACCAAACGCACGGCACGCGTTCAGCTCTACTTTTGACAGCGCGCACAGGGTTGCCAGAATGACACGAGCGTAGTTTTGTTTCTTATCAAAGTAAATATTACACCGAATTAATTTCTATTGTGTTATGTATTTAATGTTAAATGCTTTTGTATGTGAACATAGACTTAAGTGATATGTTCAACGATTAGTTGTTTAAAACTAAGCCTGGACTTTAAAATGGTCCATCTGGCAGCGCACTAAATGTCGCGCTCTTTTTACGCAGCTCTCCCCTCCCAAAAATTATGCACATCAAAAACGAAAATAACAAAACCGTCTACATATATGCATGCTGTTCGTTAGTTAAATAAATAATCGCGATTATGGAAAGAAACTGATATCATTTTCTATTCATTTGGCCAATATAATATATGGGAATATTTTTTTAAGAACTATATAACTACAACAGCAGATTATAGAAGCAAAGCACAATAACCTATTTTGCTTAGTTTGCTTTTTAATTTTATTCACTGTCTTAGCTATTGCGTGCACATTTAAGCGCGTTTCATTTTTGCACATTCGGTTTACGAAAAACAGACTAAACCATTTAAAATGTAGCTATGCTAGAGACTATGTAGTGTGACCGCAGACGGCATATAACAAAATACACCAAATTGAATTTTACATTACGCAAAGATACCAAATGCATACTGCATTGGAGCAATGTACAAAAAAAAATAAAATATCTAATGCAAGCTGAAGACTTAGCCCTAATATTTAAGAATGTTCAGTAAATTGGAAAGAAAAACCCAAAGCACCTAACGAACTGTGCCAATAAGTCATTGGTCATAAATTTACCGATATGTCGATATGTTTAAAACATGTGGCAGCACCGACAAGCAGCTGTTGTAACACGAAAAGCCAACTCAGCTAAAGTGAAGAAATTTTTTATACACAAAAAAAATTTCGCACACAATCTATATCATTACTAAAGCCGTGTAAAATTGTTAATAGTGCAACAGCAGCAACAAAAAAACAATGCAAAATGCGGCTTACAAACGCAAACGCCCAAACCAATACGCTGTGGAGTGATCTGGCCATTTACCTGTCGATAACACTCACACTTTCCCTTTCAAGTCTTCCAACGACGTGGGCTTTGTCCGACAAAAGACTGTGCGCTGACGAAAAATGCGAAAGTAAGTAAGATGTCGATAATTAAGAAGCTAAACATATGCGCATGTAATTCATATGGCCATTTGCCAGTTCAATGAATTTCCCCCATGACCCCACTTTTGTTATTAAGTGATAAGAAAGCATATTTCATAATCAGATTTGAAAACTTCCATAGAAATCATCTCACTAGGCAGTGCCAAAATCACCTATGCGGCTGGAGAAGAGGGCATGCTGCCGTTCAAGATACATTCGCCGGTGCGTATCCTGTCCAAGAGCGCCGGCAACAATCCAAAGCTGTGGGGCGTGGAAATCAATGGACGTCGTGGCTATGCCAACAAGGACTTCATCATGGAAAAGCAAATTTTTATCAAGGACACAGATCTCAAACACGAAGTGCCTGTATTGTTAGGGACAGCTAAAATTGCGAATAGCCCAGCGCCGCAGGCAGAGCCAGTTGCACAGCCTGTGCTGAATGCATCTGAAACAGCAGATGATGCGGTAGCAGCAGCAACAACGACGACAACCTCACCGTTGGACACCCTCAAGCTGGGCATACTCACCGAACAGGATCAAGCGAGCAGCAGCGAGGCACCGACACCAATTACGCCCGTACAGCCCAATCTCCAGATGGTGGACGGCACCGAATTGCCGATGGAAGCTGTGCCCGCGAACGCGGAACGAAATCTGAATCTGACCCGTGCAGACGAAACCCAATCCGCGCCCAATACGATTGCTGATCTTGAGGACACAACGAACGGCGTTAATGCATTTAACGATTACGAAGACGATGACGAGGAAACTGACGAAAGCGACGAGGAGGCAACCCTCGATAGCCAAGTAAACGAAATAGAAAACGAGCCAAAGGCTGCTTATGTCAAACCAGAAGACAATCAAGTGGCCAAAACACCTGAAGCGGAATCAGCAAAAGCAGAGGATGCCAAACCAACAGCAACTGGCGCAAATTCATCAATTGAAGCCGAGCCGGCTACAAATGCTGAAAGCCCAAATGTTGAGCAGCCCGATGTGAATCCAATTCCAAATGAAGCTACGCTGCTTATAGAAACGCGCAATGTTATCGCAGTGCCCGCAGCGGCGGAGGAACAGCCTCAGCTGGATGCAGTCACGGAGGCAGCACAGCCAAAAACAGAGGAATTGCAGCTAAAAGATGCAGCAACAGAAGCTGTGACAATTGAGGATACAAAAGCTGTGCTGATGTCCAGACAAATCGCAGATCAAAAGGCAAATGAGGAAAGTGCAACTGAATCCGTAAACACAACAGCAACAGCAACTGAAGAAGTTAACCATGAAAAAGAACCTAGCACAAATACAACAACAACAGCAACAGAAGATCAATCTGAAGGTAAAATTGCTGCACCGCAGCTTCCAGAGCAAATTGAGCCAAAGCAAGCGCCAATAGAAGCTCAGCCGAACGAAGCTGAATCGATCAAAACGGTCGTCGAAGCGCCAACTGCAACAGAAATGCCAGCTGGGCAAGTCCAGGCGGAGATTGCGACTCCAAATCCGGTGGCAAATGAAGCGCAGCAAATTAAAGTAGAGACGGGCGGAGATGTTGTGGATGCAGCGGTAAAAGCAGAAGAGCAAATAGTGCAAATGGGCAGCACCATTGCCACGCCCACCGAGCAGCCTGTTGTGCCTGCAAGTTTGCCGCCACTGTTTAAGCAGCAGCATATACATAATCCAAATGAATACTACAAACAGCTGCAGGAACAACAGCAGCAACAGCAACAGGAGCAGAAGGAGCAGCAGCAGCAGGAGCAAAAGGAGCAGCAGAAGGAGCTACAACAGCAACAAGAGCAGCAGATGGAGCAACAGCAGCAACAGGAAAAGGAACAGCAGCTACAGCAGGAGCAGAATGAAAAACAGCAGCAGCAACAGGAACAGCAGCAGGAACAACAGAAAGAATCGCAGCAACAACAAGAGCAGCAGAAACAGGAACAGCAGCTACAGCAGGAACTGAATGAGAAACAACAACAAGAGCAGCAGCAAAAGGAACAGGAACAGCAGCAGAAGGAGAAACAGCAGCAACAAGAACAGGAGCAGCAACAAGAGCTGCAAAAACAGGAACAGGAACGGCAGCTGCAGCAGCAACAGGAGCAGCAAAAGCTGCAGGAACAGCAGCTAAAGGAGCAACAGCAACGAGAACAGGAACAGGAACATATGCGACAAAGACTTCAGGAACAGCGGCAGAGGCACCAGCGCGAAAAAGAACAGCAGAGAAAGCATCAACAGCAGCAACAGCAAGAGCTGCAAAGGAAGCTCCAGGAACAGCAGCAGCAGCAAAAGGAGCAGCAGCAAAGGGAGCAACAACAAAAGGAGCAACAGCAGCAGCAGGAGCAGGCGTTGCCACAGACCACGCCCACACCATACGCATTTGATGCATATGATGCCGTCAACCAAGCAGACCCAACGCCTGCGCCACGAGCTCAACAGAGCATCGCGACTGGCACCGTTGAGCCGCTGGGCTCGCCATCGGCGGAGCCACTTAAAGAAGATGCCGTTGTGGGCATTGGACTCTTTGGCACCATTATGGACACGGTCAACTCATTTATATCGAATCAGGGTCGCAACGAACCAAAAACTGCGCCGCTAACGGACAACGATGAACTGCATCGGTTGCTCTATGCGGAGCCAGCGAATCCACAGGGTAAGATTTCATTGGCTAACAAATGGGTAAAACACGCAGCAAACAAATCGATTAATCGATTTTTAATTTCCATTTTGTTAACCTCGTGTGTACAATTCAAAAGCTAAAAACATCAAACTGGTTTTTTATTGTATAATAGACATGAATACTCATTATTTTTACTACTTTATTTTTTGTTCAATATTTTGAATAGAGGTTTTAAACACACTTCAATTTATGGGCATAAGTTTTGTTCAAAATTAAAATTTTTTAACTAGTATTCATGGAGCTTTCATATTCTAACCAGCTTGTCAGCTTAGGTTTTTCATAATTATATTAAAATTTTATAATTTACTAATTATAATACCGCCCATAGGCAATGCTCAGATCGAGGGCTACTGCAGCCGACCTTTGGATGGCAACTGCCATGCGGCCATTACACTGGATAATTTCGTGGAGGTGTTTGCTGCGAAAGTGTTGGAGCATAGTTTGCTGCTGCTCTGCGTTTCCATTGCGGCCGCCTCGTCGCTGTTCTTTATTTTTACCTACTATTGCTTCTGCAACAGCAGTCAGGAGGGTGCACTGCTCGCCAAGCTGAATCATCTGGAGCGCAGTCTGCTGGCCGCACACAAGGAGAACCTGCTGATCAAGCACGATCTGATGACGACGCGCACGAAACTCTCGAGCATCGAGGACAATTCCTTTGGCTCCAACGATATGGTGGCGGCGCTCAAGAAACAACTCGAAACGGAGCTCTATGAGAAGGCCAAGTTGCAGGAGCAGGTCAGCTCCCTGGAGAAGGTAAGTTCTGCTTAAATTTACTATTCAATTTAAATGTGGATATATATTTTATTTTGAATCACAAAGGATTTGGACAATGCCGCCGAAGCGGGCTTAGAACTGAACAAGATGTTGTCCGAAGTGTTGAACAGCCAAAACGGCGATGAAGCGTTCATGAGCACCGTCGATGAACTGCAGCGACAGCTAAACGATCAGGAAAGTGAGTTTATAGTTGCTCAACAGGCTAGACAACGAAACCTGACCGATTTTCCCATCCATTTTTTCGCAGAAATTATCATTGACATCAACGCAAGTCTGGCGGAGAAGAGTCGCGAGAACAGCGAACTGCAATACTCTTATACGGAGTCCACAACGCGCCTGACCAGCGAAATGAAGTCACTGCAGCAGGATAACTATGAGCTGGAAATGGACAAGTCCAAGCTGCAGACGCGGCTTGAGGAAATCCAAACGGAGTCCGAACAGGAGCTGGCCAAGGCTTTGGAGGCGCGCAACTATGAAATGCAACGGCTGCAGCATCAGATCATGGAATTGAATGCCAAATACGACAAGGAACACAGCGAACTGCAGACCAGCTTGGCCAAAATAGAGGCGCTCGAAGAGTGTCTCAAGACGGTGAAGAAGGGCAGCAACACCAATGTCCAGGAGCTTATAACATCGGCCAAGACGCGTGGCGAACTGAACGCGGCGCAAAAGAACTTTGTGACGCTGCAAACGAAACTGGAAAAGGAGCTGGCAGCCAAAGCGCGACTCGAGAGCCAGCTGCAAGCATCCAGCACTGATGTGGAGCAGCTGAAACAGGACTTCAATCAGTCCGAACGGGACAAGCTCGAAGCGCAAACGCGTCTCGAAGTGCTCTCCGGCTATTTCCGCGAAAAGGAGACACAGCTGCAAAAGTGCGTGTATTTTTTTGTGTAGATGCTATTATCCGGCTTTGTTCTTTAGAACTTAAACCACAGTTTTCACGTATTTTTCACCCTTTTCACATTTTATAACCAAACGTAAATATTTATATTTACCAACACAGATAAAGACCCGTATTTGTGCATATTTTGAATGAGGGCAGAAACAAAGAAATGATCATAGAAAAATTTGAGATGAAAATTCAAATCTCGCTCAATTACCGATTACCCGTACCTTTACCGATGAATTTACCATGATGAAACAACAGTTTCCACATATGCTCGCAACATTTAACAAAAATTTTATTTTCTTATAAAAAGTTCGGAAATAATCATAGAAAAATTTTACATAAAAATTAAATTCTCGCAAAATTAATCTTAGTCCCTGTATATTGCACTGTATAACACATTTTCACGGTGAATTTAATTTAAATTTAATTTCCTTATAAATAGTTCGGTATACAAATTGATTTATATTATAATAATAATTACCTTAACTTTCCAGGGAGCTCAGTTTGCAGGAAGCCAAATGGTTGCAGCATCAAGGCGAGAATGCCAGCACTGTGGAGACGCAAACGCTGATGAAGAACGAAATTCAGACGCTGAAGTGAGTGGCAAAAGCTGTCTATATAAACTCATATATATATATATATATATAATCTTGAACTCTTGTCATAGATCTCAAAATGATGAGCTGCGCGCCGAGATTGAGGCACAGATTGCCTCGCACAAGGCACAGATGGGCACGCTGGAGAATCGGGCGCACGAGTCTTGGCTGGCGGCGCGTCAATCGGAGCGACGCTGCGAGGAGGCGCAGGCCGAGGCCGCCGGACTGCGGCGCAAGCTGACCGCCATAGCCACTGGGCAGGCTGGTGGAGCTGCTAGCGACCTGGCGTTGGATGCGCTGCCCGCCAACGGTGGTCTGGTGGCACCGGAGCTGTCCGGTGCACCGTCGCCGTTGCCGTTGCCCGGCTCGCCTGGCTTGTTGAGCATGCCCAATCCACTGCCATTCCTGCCGGCGCCCTTCTCGCCGTTTATGGGGCTGCCGCCGCCATTTTTGCCACCACCGCCGATTGCCGGCGGTACACGGCCGCCGCCGCTGGGTCGCATGCGTTCGCCACCGCCGAGATCGTCCTCGCGCGACCGTTATTCGCCGCATCGGGACGATCGCGACGATTACAGTGACTATGACGACTACGATGACGACGATGATGACGATCGCGGCATGGACCGGCACCGGCGTCACAGCGGCAGCTGGGGACGTGCGCATCGTGGTGACTCCTACATGCACTCGCCGCGCACTTATCGCTCGCTGTCGCCATCGGACAGCCGCTATAATTATAACGATACGGAAACGGACTTCAGTCCGCCGCCGAGTCCACCACCTCCGCGTAAGAGTAGCTCACGACCCATCAACGAAGTATAAGAGGAGGGGGCACTATGTACTTCAAAAAAGGTGGAGACCAGAGAATTCTACCATATTATCTTCGTGTAGTTGCAGAAACTCAAAACTAGTTCAAATTTATGTATATTTATTAATGATCATCGAGTTAACTACAACTTAGGGCGAACTCACATACTAATATACACAATTCCCATTAAAACGAATTTGAGACATTATTAAAAGAATAAGAGAAAAACATCAGCAAGTGGTGGCTCAATGGTAAATAATATCAAATGGAAAACTAAAATAAACCAAACATAAAAAGCCAAAAGTAATGCATTTACTCTTGTATTTAAAAGGAAAGCATTTTTTTCTTGTTCTCATGTCAAAGCTCCTTGTAGGTGCAGTGAGGTTTAATTTGACAATCAGTTGCACTTTGCAACGAACTTTCAGCGTAGTGTGGCAACGCCGCGTGGATAAAAAAAACCTTTCAATGGGTTGGCAGCACGGCTGAGAAAATTGATTACTAACTGACATTCAAGCTGGCAAATCTCATGTCAAATATTTTTGACAATAACATGAATAATAATATTTAAATATATAATAAATAATAATATAAAATAAATTATGAATTATCAGGATGATGATGAAAATTTCATTTTTAAAGATTTGGAAAACAAACATCGCTCAAAAATATATCTGCTCAATCTTTTCAGCAAAGAATTCTACAATACTATATCAAATACCCTTTTTTATGTAATTAGAACAATTTAATATTGCAAAGTACACAAGATTGTACGATTAGATTAAACAAAGCATTGTAAACAGGTATGATAAATCTATTTGTCTATTATATTGCGGATAATCGGATTTAATCGATCTCCAGTTTTCGAAACGAACCCACCGCACCAAACGAGGAGCTTTTATTCAGAGCGGGATTGCTAAAATCGCGCAGCTTTTCGTCGGTGCCAAATTCCTGCGATGCCAAGAAATATTTTGCATAAGCGGACAGCTTCTTTTCCATGGCATGGCTAATGTCCTCGATGGGGCCATAGGTGCCGCCATATTCCAAGGGCAAACAATCGCAAGGCACGAAATTGAATATGGCATCGGGATCGGAATTCACAGAAATCTGCAAACAAGAAAAAATAATATTAGAAATTGATAGGCGAATTTTCTTTACAATCTTACACGACTCTTGATCTTGGCGGGAAAGAAAGATTTCAGCGTGTTGAAGCCAGTCTCAAAAGCAGGCGGCACATTAATGAAGTGGATGCCCTTCTGGCGCGTGGGCATCGCCTCATCGGCATAGGCCGAGAATTTGCGCAGCAGTTCCGGCTGTAGGGCAAACAAATGCGTTGCCGTAACGCCCTTCATGTCCATGATCTCCACATAACCGGAAACCGTTGCGTTCTCATCCTCGAACATCATGATCTCGCCGAACATGGAGCCAACGCGTATAATATCCTGGAACTTATACTTGCTGGTGTCGTAGGAACCAGCGCGTATAATGGTCACACATGGACCAACATCGTCCTCGTGTTGCGGGATGCGTAGCAATATCCTGCGGGTGATCAATTTAACAACACATCAGACAAATTTGATGACTCTAGCTGTGAAATTGTGGATTCCCCCGACCCCAAGCAAAGCTCGAACCACTATAACTTCTATTTGGTAATAGTTGTTATCGAAAATAGGTTTAAAACAGAGAAATTCAGCTCATTGTGCTGATCAAGAATATTTATGCTCCATGCTATAATTATTTTAACATCTGCCGTAAAATAAACCTATGTTAAACTGATGCTGTTAAGGTTAACAGTTGGTAAAAGCACTTAAAATTTTTTTATTTATTTTTTTTGTTAATATCGCAGTACACAGTCAATACTTACCCCGATCGTATGATATCCAAGACCAACGGATCTGTGGCCAAGCGTCGCTGGTTGAACACTTCGGGTATGGATGCTTGCAGTGTATAGAAATGGTCGAACTTGTGCTTGGCACGCTCCAAACTGAATTTGGTGCCGCGCAGAAAGGCCAACAGAAACTGATCGTCGGTGCAGGCGCGCAAGTGTGGCTGCTTGAGGATCCAATCTCGGAGAGCCGCAATGTCGTCAGCCACACGTTTGGGCACCTCGTTCAGCTCCTGCACGGCAATCGCCTGCAGTGCCGGTTTTAGGGGGCGTATACGTAACGAACTCATTGCTAAGCGAAACCAATAAAATAAAAGAAAGCAAAGAAACAATTTGAATTTAAGTGCAGAATTTAAGCTTTATCGAGAAGTATATATAATATATAGTTTATTTTGATTATTAAGGCGTTTAAGATTATTGCACATACGACATGTTGACCCGAAATAAATTAACATTCACTCAAAAAATGAGTTATTCTTTCATTACTTATTTTTTAGAACCCGTATCCACTGCAAATGAGTCAAATAAGGATATATAATGTCCAACCGATATATATAACTATTTTTTTGTTTCAAATACGACTTTAATTCCATCAACATTTTTTCTACTTATACATATTTACGCTGAGTCGAATGATTTATCATGTTTTTTTTACCAATTATTTTGTGTATTTCCTGGCTGCTTGGCACTTATCGATTATTAAAATTCTAGCTATGTGTTTGTTTGTCCTGACTTAAATCCAATAAGTACTCTATATGATAGTATGCACAGTGAAACACAACACATTTGCAAGGCTTCAAATTTTAAAATGTAACTTTATCAAAACTATCATTTTGATCATAGTTTGATCTAGATTCATTTAATTTGTATTTGAAAATATTTTGAAAAATATATACATATATATATTTTTTAATTTAGAATTTCACACACACATTTAATGCTTAATTCCAATTGTCGATTGAGCGCTTGCAATTATTTAAGCTGCTTTTATTTTGAGCACAGGTGTGTACAGTGAAATGAAAATAAATAAACGCTTCAGTTACGATTCTCATTTGTTTTCCCAGTTGCGCGTGTTCGCTGCTCAAAAATCCAGCGACGACTGAAACAATTGAAATGGCAAGCAAATCAACGAACTTGGACGTGTTTACTTTTGGCTGATCAGAAGCCGATTTAACGGCACACGAACTAACTGTTTCTCTTTTTTCTTTGTTTGTTTATCAGTAAACGTTTAGCGGGCAAGGAAGAAATGCTTTATTTAAGATTGCGGTGTACCAGGCGCCGTTAGCCGCATGGAATTTGGTAGGGTGGGTGGCTTTTCGACAATTGATTGTTTTAATTGGCTTTGGATTTAGATACATGCATGCACACAAAAATAAATACAATGTGCATACGTATGCGGTTTTTAAGTGCATCCGGCTGCATTTCATTTTCATTTCATTTGGATTTGATTTGACCCAAATTGGTTGTGAACTCGACTCAATTCATTTTAATGTTCTGGCAGCTTAGAGGGCTTCCAAGATTAACTCAATTTGCTCTTTTGCATTTTATGTGATTTATGGCACAATATACAACTGATAATAAAGTGCACTTGAGTACATTTCACCAATACCATTGTGGTAATTGAATTGATAATTAATGATTTGTGTTTTATGGTTGAGAAAAAGTAATGATTTTCAATTAACGTTTGCAGAGCATTTACCCCTATACTATTTATTTGTATTGCTATAAACTGATAGGAGTCATTTAAAAATATAGTTTTCAATACATGTTTATTAATTATGAATTCGAAGGGATTCGGTTCAAAGATAAAGTTTAGTCTTGATTTAATATAAACAATACTGTTACTATTGTAATACTATTAATATTGTATATTTAATTTAGTCTTTTGAAATTTTATTATAACAAATTAGTGTATAGAACTTTAATATTATTTTCGTATTTCAACAAATTATTCACACCATTCATTTTGTCTAAAATTTAATAACCAATTTCTTATATTAGCCTAAAGATCATAAACAGAATCTTATTGTTTTTATTAAAGGTACTTTATCTATTATATTCAATGTAAAAATTCATTCAAAATAATACATTTCAAAAAAATTGCAATGGATAATTTTCAATTTCCCACCAAAAGCGTACAAGCCAAAAAAATACTTGGTGTTATTTAGTGCTATTTACTATATCGATAAATATATTCGATTGCTTGATTTGTGTGCTAATTCGCCCAGTGACAAAGTGACAGGTAGAAGAAAATATATAAATTTTTTTTATGATTTATATTAACTGAAAACCAAACATTAATATTATACTCAACAACAACTTACAATGCAGGTCGCAACAATGTCCAGCGTTGGAGACACCGATAATCCATTCGCAGCGCTGCTGCAGGACGGCACCCAGACCAATGGCGTGTCCAAGCAATTGATTGAGAGAATTTTGCTCATCACGCTGACCAAAGAGGCGGACTCTAAACGCAAGCAAGCGGTGCTCTGTTTGGCTGATGTGGTCGTTGCCGACACCAGCGCTGAGGACACACTTGGCGAGGATCTGCTGGCACATGCCCTATTCGAGCGTCTCATGCTGAGCGATACAACAAAATATCTGGTGCCCGGTGAGCAGGTGGACCTCGTGCAGCAGGAGGCAGCCCAGGAAATGCGAGCCATGTTGTACCTGCACGGCGCATTCACCAGATGCTTGCAAACCCAACGCAATTGCAATGCCAGAGACAAGCAGCATAGCAACCAAATTCTTGAACTGATCCTTAACAATGCCAGCACATGCATGCGCCAACCCCAGCTGTTTTCACCGCAGACGTTCTCCCCGCAATGGCTGGAGCTGTTTGAGCAGGCGGACGAGCATAACATCGACACGCAAGAGTTTCTGTTGCGTGTCGTAGGCAAGGTGCTGGAGGAGGACGAGCCTCTAGAGGCGCTGGGCGCACTCAAATCTATTTTCTATCCCATGCTTAGTGAACTGCAGAAGCAATTGCTCCATCACAATTTGATAACCATTAAAAAGAACATATTCTGGATCTTGGGCTTCTTTGCACGCGAGAAACGCGCCAGCGTTCTCGGCGAGCTGCTCATCGACTACACAACGCCCAATCCAAAGGCCAAAGGTTCATAATTGTTGTTTTTTTTTTCGAAATTTGCAAACTATTTTATTTTTGTTTGTTTTTGTAGGTGGCGATTACATGGAGACACTCTTCGGCCAACTGCTATGCGTGTCCATTATGCCCAAAACACAGACGGCGCCCTACGAATTCTTTCGTGACATTTCCATGGTCTCCCAGCAATCGGATCCGTCGCTGTGGCAGCTGCTCTCCCACCATCAGCAGGCGATGTTTACGCTGATCAAACAGCTGCTGGTGCAGTCTTCGACAACCAAGAAGAAAATGCTGCAGTGGATAGCCAACTGTCTGGATGCAAATGTGTCGCGCGGTCACTTGTGGAGCACCATTAACATAAATCTGGACCACTCGGTGCACAGCACCGCTAGCGATGCATTTATGACCAGCCTCAGCGCCGTGCTGATGCGTCTGTGCGCGCCGCTTTGCGCGCCCTCTTTAAAGGTACTTCAAGTGGGCAACCTAGGATGAAGTATTATATGCATAACTTGCTCCACCGAACAAATCCTTAAAATCTGTTCAAAACCATATTTAAGTTTTAATCCCTTTGTAGGTGATGCTGGTGGATCCCACGTACTGTGCTGTGGCGGATGCCAACGAACGCCAATTGAAGGGCGTTAGCATGCTTAAGGCCTTCGAGGAGACATGCCTGCTGCCCAGCGAGGAGGGTGAACAACGTTTGACAGCAGAGAAATACAATTTCATCACCGAGATCTTTTATATGGCGCACAAAGCATTCGAGCTGGGCAATCGGGCGTGCATTGAGCGCTTGACGCGCATGATGCGAGAGCTGCAGAATACGCAGAACGCGTATCAGGATGTGGCTGCCAGGGATCCCAACAATGATCTAACCAAGAATCTGTTTCGCATGCTGCAGGATCAGATGCAGCAGGTGCTTTGCATACGCAATGGCCTGGCAGAGCCGGAAAACGATACGGCCATCCTCAAGTTCTTCGAGGCATCCGCAATTTGGCTGACTGAGATCGCGATGCTGCCGCGCGAGAGCTACGAGATGGCGCTGGACAAAAAAGACTTTGCGCCGCAGATGCTGCGCAATCTGGAGCTGTTGTCCGAAACGCCGCCCTTTGTGGCCCCCTATATGAAATCGGTGCCGGAAAGCATTATCGATAATATTGCTGCCTATATGAATTTCTGTCGCAGCTTCGCTGGCGATCAGTTTATACAATTGTACACCAGCTCGCACGATGCCTTCTTCAAGATGATACTACTCTTTATGGGCAGCTCCGGGCTGGTGAAGAATCCGCATTTGCGTGCCAAGCTGGCCGACGCCTTGGAGTTTCTGCTGCCCACACAGATATCGGGCAGCAATCGAAAGTCATTCAATACGCACGTCTTTGACAGCCACACGGATCGGCTGCAGGTGGTGCGCAGTCTGCTCAACGTGTTCGTCAGCATCGAAATGACCGGACAGTCGGTGCAGTTTGAGCAAAAGTTCAACTACCGCCGACCCATGTATGCGATCATGGAGTTTCTGTGGACCAAGCCGGAGCATGTCGAGTGTTTTCGCCAGCTGGCCACAGAGGCCGAGCGCAACATGGAGGCCATCGAGCCGCCGATATTTTTGCGCTTTATCAATCTGCTCATCAACGATGCCATCTTCTTGCTGGACGAGTCGCTATCGAATCTGGAGCAGATCAAGCAGCTGCAGCAGGCACAGGACAATGGCGAATGGAATAATCTGTCGCACAGTGAGCGCCAGCAGCAGACCACCAATCTGCATCATTTGGGCATGCTGGCACGCTTCGACAACATACTGGGACGGGACACTATTAACTTGCTTAAGCTGCTGACCAGCGAGATCAAGAGCATTTTTTGCCACAACAGCATGGTGGATCGTATTGCGGCCATGCTCAACTATTTTCTATTGCATTTGGTGGGACCACAGCGGGAGCGCTTTAAGGTCAAGGATAAGAAGGAGTTTGAATTCGATCCGGCGCAAATGGTGCTGGAAATTGCACACATCTATATTAATCTAAGTACTGACAATTGCTTTTGCCTGGCCGTATCCCAGGACGGACGCTCCTATAGCAATCAACTGTTTGGATATGCCGAGAATATCCTAATACGCATCGGTGGTGGCCAACTAATTGGGGACATGTCCGAGTTTGCGGCCAAGGTGCAGAAAATGAGCGACGACTACAAGGAGGAGCAAGAGCTGCTTGCCGATGCGCCCGAGGAGTATCTGGATCCAATTATATCCACACTAATGACCGATCCGGTTGTGTTGCCCAGCTCAAATGTAACCGTGGATCGTTCCACGATTGCTCGCCACCTGCTGAGCGATCAGACAGATCCGTTCAATCGCGAGCCACTCACCATGGACAAGGTCAAGTCGAATGTGGCGCTCAAGCAGGAGATTGAGCAATGGATCGAGGGCAAACGGAGCGCGGCGCGTGTTAAGAGCTGAGCAACGATTCCAGTTTAGGGCACGCGCTTAACCAAAGAATTAGCTCGTTTTTGGGGGTAAACCGGATAAGGCTGTAGTTTAATCTAATCGTTCTAAATAATTCCAGTTGACATACAATATATATGCAATACATAGACCCAGATGTACATAAACGGCCTTTGCAATTTCCAATAAATTCATTTTATTTCTAGCAATCGCGGGGATTATAGCTTGTGTACATTTAAGCAATTTGAGTGCGTCAATAAATAAATGTTCAATGTAAATATATATCTGCATGATTAAAGAGCGTTCGAAGCGAACGCATTAAATCAAGTAAACAAGCCGTTGATTATTTACAATTAATTACACACATTATTTTTGTACATGCAAATATATTCCTGTAGAAAACTGTGCCTGATTTTAGGCCAATTTAAGACTATATTACATAGTAATAGTTTTATGATATTTTGCTTCTTATGGCAAACAGAAACTAATTTTTCGACCAATTCATCAAAATGGGAGCTTGTGACATCATACAAAGATTTTTCCCGATTCCGTCTTCATTTATTATTAACCTGAGGGTAAAAAACAATTTGTTTTTTGAATAAGAAAACCTTGGTTAATTTAAAAAACAGCTTACAATGTGCTGCTGCTGCTACTGCAACACGAGTAGGTTCCATCACGTCTCATGTTCCTCGACCACATCATGTGTCATGTGCTCGAATTTTTCAGTGATCAATTGATGGGCCAGGCAGTCGCCGCATAGATTCAAATAGCAATAGCAGCTGTTGCAGTGCCAGCGTGTTCGCGTTACGGCTGAGTCCTCACAGTCGGCGCATTTGGGCGCCAGAGGATCGGGACTGTAGCCATCTTCTGTTTGCAGCTTTTCGTCGTGGATGGATGTTAATATTTTCAACTGAAGCAGCTTTTTGCGTTTCGTCTCCGATTCCAGGGCTCCATCCGGCTCCAGCTTTGGTTCGACTTTAATTGGTGGCGTCGCTGCCGATGACATAACGGGAATTAGCTCATCCAAAGTGTATTCATCCTCAGGCATTTGAATTTCGATATTCTGGGCCGGAAAGAAAGTGGAACGACGTACGTTAAACTTGGGTCGCGCTGTGCCGCCCGCCCGCCGATATTTAGGCAAGCGACCTGGCACAGGCATGCCGGCATCGTGGAGCTTCTGAAAGTACTTCTGGACTCGGCTGAAAACCTGTTGCGTTGTCCGGTTGCCCAACGCTTTGGCGATTTTACCAAAGCGCCGCATTTCCACCTCTTCGGGCGGATACTCGATGAGTAACTGTTCCAGCCGACGCTGCTCCTCATTGGTCCACAGGCGAGATTGCGTTTTGCTGCTGTTATTTCTATTGTCCCGCTCCTCATCCATTGGCCGATAATGGTCAACTGGTTTCTCGATTTTCACTTCCTTCTTGGTTGTTAACGAGGGCAGCTCGGGCAAGCGAACAGTGGTTAAATAGTTGGGCGCTATTAAAGGCTCATTGTTGCGCAGCTTGTCCAGCAACAGTTGTGGATTCTCCACATAATTATCGCGCGCCCTTTCCAGCTCTTCGATCTGCTGATGGACGCGAATGCGCTGCGCCTGCAGCATTGCAATGGTGCGCAGCAGGTTGCTATAGGATGGGTTGCCACGCAGGGCCAAGTGCTCGGTTTCAAAGTGAAACACATCCTCGTTGTCGCCATCGTCGTCGGTCTCCTCCTTGGCGCTATTTGTATCTGGTTTACTTTCATTGTTGTCGTTTTCCATTTGTCCGCGCGTGTCGTGAATGAAAATAAGAGATGTGCAAGGCTCACGTAGCCGTTACTCAGTTGGTAATTGTTCGATTTAGTCACCGTAGGTAAAGAGCGTCCAAGTACTATCGCCAAAGACTTCGAGATGGGCAAATGAAAGTCGTGAAGCTGTTTGTCTTTTTTTATAAGATCGATAAGAGCTTCGATAAGCAAACACGAATTGCAACATTTTTTTAAATGCTATTTTATTTGAAACAGCTGGCAGCTCTAGTTCTGATAAGAAACAGCTGTTTGCTTTCCACTGCACGTAACAAGTTGTTATTTACTTAATATTTAGAAAAATGCTTAATCCACGACATTTAACACGACCATTATTCCAAAGCGCTGTCACTGTAAGTTACTGAATATCAACGAACCGCTTATCAATAACAACCTCAATATATCAGGGTCGGACTTCGCGACTTATGTCCCAGGTTGGCCAGGATCAGGTGCGTATTGTGGAGGTGGGACCGCGGGACGGTCTCCAAAACGAGCCAAAACTGTTGTCGACTGCCACCAAAATCGAGCTTATCGATCGTTTGTCTGAAACCGGCCTGCAAACAATTGAAGCGACCAGTTTTGTGAGCGCCAAATGGGTGCCACAGATGGGCGACAATTCGGAGGTTTTGCGCGGCATACGTCGGGTGCCTGGGATTAGCTATCCCGTGCTGACGCCCAATCTGAAGGGATTTGAGAGTGCGCTCGCGGCGGGCGCCGAGGAGGTAGCTGTCTTTGGTGCCGCTTCCGATGCCTTTTCAATGAAAAATGTCAATTGTACGGCGGCAGCGGCCATCGAGCGATTCAAGCCTGTCCTGGCGGCTGCCAAGCAACATGGAGTTCGTGTGCGCGGCTACGTTTCAACTGTGGTGGGCATATTCACACAAATTGTGCTTCGACATCCTAAATAGAGCATTGTGCATTTGATAGGTGGGCTGTCCATACGAGGGCGCTGTGCCGCCCCAGGCTGTGGTCAAGGTGGTGGAGGCGCTGCATGACATGGGCTGCTACGAGATCTCGCTGGGCGACACCATTGGCGTTGGCACGCCGGGCAGCATGCGTAAAATGCTGGATGAGGTGACGCTTGCTGTGCCGGCCCAGAAACTGGCGGTACACTGCCACGACACATACGGCCAGGCACTCTCCAACATACTGACATCACTCGACTACGGCATTCGTGTTGTGGATGCATCAATCTCGGGACTGGGCGGCTGTCCCTATGCACGCGGCGCCTCCGGCAACGCAGCTACCGAGGATGTTGTCTACATGCTGCATGGCATGGGCTTCAGCACTGGCGTGGATTTGGACAAGCTCATTGGAGTGGGTCGCTTTATCTGCGACGAGCTGGGCAGAGCCTCCGAATCGAAGGTGAATCGGGCCTGGAAAGGACCTCAGCCTAAAAAGGCCTAAACGTATCTAATCCCTTCATGCAATCGATGGCATTTACTAGTTACTAATTGTTGCGTGTGTTTAATCTAAGTGTTTATTTGTTATCAACTTAAAACATTTTTTCATATCTGAATCCCACTTGTTTTTTTAATGAATATATTTAAAACTTTTGCGCATCCTTTAATGTGTATAAAGAGATGTCGCCGGAGGCGAGCGACAGATCGGCAAGACTCTGATTGGGACGGCGCGGGATATGCGATGCATTCTTGTTGTATTGGGCGGGCATTTTCATCTTGCCATCATGACGCAGCACGGTTGGCTCCACAGCCGAGTTCAGATACTTTTGTATTTTCGACACGTGCGGCATCGGCACTGGAGTACGTTCATCGACAACCTGAAAATAAATTATGATGTTGATTTTAATGCATATAAATTGCGGTTCTAGACACAAATAAAAATTCGATTTCCGTGCAATTTTTGACCAGGTAAATTTAACTTGTATGGGTTAAGGAAACGAGGACATGTTTTACAAAAAAATTCTTTAAATTAAATCTCTCATATTTGGTTTTGGCGATTTTGTATTTAATATTACTGGCAAAACTCACCTGCTTTAACTCGGATGAGATGTACGCCTTCTTGGGCAGCAATCGAGCAGCAGGAAGGATGCAATCAATACCCATCTTCGATGTGCTGCAATTGCCAGTTGCAGCTGCCTGTTGGCGTTTTAGCTGGCACAGACGCGACTCCTCCTCCAATTCTTTGATGCTCAGTTGGTTGAACGCATCGTTGACGTTGTCCGTCTGCCGGAACATGCTCATCAGCGGTGCGGTGGTCGACTTTTGTGTGTAGGTGCGTATGGGACTAACAACGTGTGCGAAGTGATCTTTTTGGATTTTCAGTTGGCGTCGCATCGGTATAGCCGACGGTTGCTTGAAGAACCTGGTTTGCTGCGGCTCCATATTGATGGCATAGCGCGACTTGGCCGATGCCGTTGGCAGCTTGGTGCTTGTGCTGCCCTTCTGCGGATGCGGCGATGATGCGTTTTTCTTGGGCGTCAAGGTCTTCTGATGCAAATGGATGGTATTGGGATCTGCGAGCGATTTGGTTGCCTCTTTGTTGGGCGTCAATACAAATGTATTGAATTGTTCTCCTTGTTATCCTCCACTTCTGAATCAATCACGGAAGATTCCTCCTGCTTAATGTCACCATCGCCATCGTCATTCTCTCCATCGTCCTCATCGCTGGATGAGGACAACTCAATGATCGTATTGTCATTGATCGTATTGGTGGCAGCCAGATCCATGAGGGTCTCATGCAAATCAATCAACAGCTCTTGCTGCTCGCCCTTGGACATGCCTGGTGGCTTGGCCTTGGCAATGGCCGCATAAAATAAATCATCAACGCTTAGCGTTGTCACCTCCTTCGAGCTGCTCGCCAGCGAATTGTCTGCGGCTGTCTCGTAGCAGCTCGAACCGGACGCAAGTGTGTCGCTGCTCTGTGCCGTTTTCAACGTGTGAGCGGTCTGGAAACTGTTGTTGAGAGACGACGACGACGACGCATCGGACTGTTGTCCTGTCAGATCCGCCTCATTGGCCTCCAGTATGGTCGAGGGACGCAATAGTCCGACCATTTTAACGGGCGAAGTCTGTGCCGTTGGCTGAAAGACGGAATCATTGCTATTCATTGCCGAGTCATCCCAAAAGCGAGACGGCGCCTCAATATCCTCAAGCTGTGTGCACTCAACACTCTTCAGCGGACTCTCGTTGTACAGCTGATCCTGGTCATTCACATCATCCAGCATGCGACGCAGTGCATCCATTTCCATGTTATCAGCTGCGAAAAGGATATGAACAATATTAGAACGAACTATAAAAAACTGGTCGATATTGAAGTTGATATTAGCTGTTTAACTCACATTTATCTGCACGATGGCTGCGTTCCTTGGCTAAGGCCAATACCTGCTCCTTATCGTCGCTGTGCAAATATTGAAAGAGCGTGCTATCTGGATCTGAGCCGGTCTTGTCGCACATGCGTTCGAATGCATCGAAACTCTCGTCGGCATTTGGTTTGGGTGCAGTCCAGTTGCTTTCGTTTTGCATGCTTAGATTGATGGACGAAATTGCTTGTTGGTTGTTCTCGCGCTGCTGGCGATCCCGATCGGCCTTCTTGGCTTGGATTAAGGCCGGAAAGTCCAAGACGATGTCCAAGCTGTGGCGTCGCTCCATTGATTCACGTACGGGTTTCGGTTTGGCTGCTGGCGGGCTAAAAACAAAAACAAGAAAATAATAATAATATTATAGTCTTATTTCGTGCCTGACACTACGCTTTATGAGAAGTTGTTTTTCATAAAAATTACACATGCTATACTCGATCTATATCCTACAGTGTATACACATTTATGTATTTACCGATCCATTAGCAAATGGTTGAGCAATTTCTGACGCCATGCCGCAGAGTCTTGAAATTTTTCCAGGCCAGACATTTGGGTTGTCTGCTTTTTAAAACTTATTGAAATAGAAAAACCCACGATCTTTTTTTATTGTACACGTAACACAAATTTATATTATTTTTTCAACGTTCAATATGTAACTTACTTGAGGAAAATAAGAAAAGGTTTGCTATTAGGTAAAAACACCAATTTTGCAGCCGCTTCTGTTCAAACGAGTTGATCATGCACAAGTAAGTATCGACGCGTTGTGAATTGTCTGGTAAATTTAAAATCGATACTTGTGCTCCTTGGCGCCAGGGCTGCACAAATGCGAACCAATGTTTAAAAGATAAAAAGCAAAAACACTTTATTTCAAACATACAATTATAATTGATAACAAATACAACAAATCTAGAAGAGAGCCAAATCTTAATTGCAGCTTAAATTCGACGAAAGGGCTGATTAACCAATCTAGAATTTCTATCATAATGCGGCTTGACATTGTTGACTGGAGTGCATGGACTGTTTATGCCTTGGTCCACGACCATTTTATCACTTGTTTTCCATTCGAAAGAGTTTGTTTGCCGCAAGATTTTAGTTGACATCTCATGGTCAACTTGCCGATTGACATGGGGTGACTTAGGTGAACTGGACGAGTCAATAGCAATTGTGGAATGCAACGATTTATCGGCTTGCATTTTTTCAAGCATATCACTGAATTCTAATTCAAAATCCATATTAAATTTATATCAACAATTTATATCAGGTGCAAGTGAAAAGTAACTGTTCTTAATCGAAATACACTGTGTCGATACTGTTATCGATACGCATAACTTCGATACCGATGTATCTCTAGTGGCCTTTAAATGCCGGTGCAAGAGGAAGATAGATAACAAAGATAGTGCCTTGACTAACAGGTAAAGAGGAAACGGTCTTATATGCAATCAAAGTAAACCGAAATATGAACGCACTGCGACACACGATATCCCTGGTCTCACTGGGCACCTTCCAACTGGGACGCCGCATGAAGAGTCAACATTTACGCGGCTTTCTGCTCGGCACTGGGCTGGGCCTTTCCACCTTCGCTACGGTCACGTACGCCCAAGCGGAGGCCGCAAAGGTCAATCGAAAATTGAACGTATCGAAATTCATGTGTGAGCCCATTACGGACCAGACCGTACTGCTGAACGATGAGAATAATATGCGCCATCGCATGGAGCTGATGATCATGGAGATTCAGGCCGATTTCTGTCGCGCCCTTGAATCGGAGGAGTTCAGTGGCCAGAAATTCAAGGTGGACCGTTGGCTGCGCAAGGAGGGTGGCGGCGGTGTCACCTGTGTGCTGCAAGACGGCGAGGTATTCGAAAAGGCCGGCGTCAATGTGTCCGTGGTCACCGGTTCTCTGCCGCCGGCGGCGGTGCAGCAGATGCGAGCCCGGGGCAAGCAGCTAACGGAGAACGTGAAGCTGCCGTTCTTCGCCAGCGGAGTCAGTGCCGTTATACATCCGCGCAATCCCCACGTGCCGACCATACACTTCAACTATCGCTACTTCGAAGTGGAGCTGCCCGGCGGCGAGAAGCAATGGTGGTTCGGCGGCGGCACCGACCTGACGCCCTACTATCTGGACGAGCGGGACGCGCAGCACTTTCACAGGACGTTGAAGGGCGCCTGCGACGAGCACGACGTCAGCTACTATCCGAGGTTCAAGAAGTGGTGCGACGATTACTTCCACATCAAGCATCGCAACGAGTCGCGCGGCATCGGCGGCATCTTCTTCGATGACATCGACGAGCCCAGCCAGGAGGATGCATTCAAATTTGTGACCAGCTGCGCCCGGGCCGTAATACCCTCCTACCTGCCGCTGGTGCAGAAGCACAAGAATGCCGCCTACGGCAACAATGAGCGCCAGTGGCAGCTGCTCCGACGTGGCCGCTACGTGGAGTTCAATCTGATCTACGATCGCGGCACGAAATTTGGATTGTACACGCCGGGCGCCCGGTACGAGAGCATTCTGATGTCGCTGCCCTTGAATGCCCGATGGGAGTATATGCACGAGCCGAAGGACACGTCCAAGGAGAACGATCTCTTAATGGTTCTACGCAATCCCAAGGAGTGGGTTTAAAACGCAAATTTCCCCCTATATTTATAATGGGAACGGTGCCTTTCATTATCAAGTTTTGTTAGTATTTGTAAGAAATTGACTATATTTAAAGCCTGTACAGTTTTTTCGTTAAAAAAAAAGTAAAAAAAAGTTTAGTTTTACAAAACAAAAATATAATGGGAGTTTTTAATTTTCGGGCATGTTGTTGGAGATACAGTGGCTGACAGCTTATTTCAACCAGCAGCTAACAAACACTTTACACAGCTTTAACTCAACTAGAAAATATATTAAAATCAGTCTAATATCTTAACTTCATTTATTTTTTTATAATATTTTGTTTAATACTTTACTTTAAAACCCCAAAAAGGCTCAACTTTAAATATTTTTGAAATTTGAAAAATAAAAAATACCTACATTTCATAAATATTGTTAAATTGCTTTTGAGTCATCATTTTGGAGGTTAGGTTTATCTTTACCCATACACACGTACATTGTTTCCTCCTCTGCCAGAGATGACGTCATATTTTTCATGTATTTTGAGGTTATGTTCCTAGATCGAATTATGATATCTTATTATCTAGATTTTTACCACAAAGTATACCTCCTATGAGGTATCATATGTTTATCCATGTACATGTTTATTTATGCATGTTTCTAGTTAGCACATGGACAGATGTCTGTCTGCCTGCATTGTGTATGTATACTCGTTTTACCCACACGCACACAATCGCAGTTGCTGTACTGTACACAATTCGTGTGTTTTGTATCTGTATGTGTATAGCAACAATGCCGAAACCCTCACACACACACACTCAAAGCATTTTACAAGCGCCGTGTGGCAGCATTAGGGATATAAAGCGGGAAATACGCGCCACCGGCTCTATTTACCCACCAAAAGAAAAGCAAAACTTTGCGAATTAAAATAAAAAATACACAAGTTTTTGAGGAATCGTTCTTAAATCATAGTTTACAAAATGCTTTATTTTCCAGTTGTGTTAGCAAATATCTAGATCTTTGTTTTTGGTGGGAGATACCCCTTGAAGTTTTCATTTCCGTGTGTACAAAAAACGAAACTGAACAACACAATTTATGTATAATTTCTGTTTGTTTATTTATGTAGAATAATGCTCGCTTATTTGTTTTTGCTGCTGCTGTTGTTGTTGTTGGTTTTTGTCGTTAAAATGAAGAGTAACTAGCTTAACTACATTCATGTAAATATAAATTTAATAAACACCGCCGGTCTGCTGCTGGTATACCTCAATAGTGTCGCCCTCCTCCATCTCCAGCGAGGTCGGAGTATCGTTCTCATTGATGGGCTGGCCGTCGAAACGGAAGCGCACCACCTGCATGGAGAGTCCGGCACGGTCGCAATAGGCGTTCATTAGTTTTCGCAAAGGTGTGTGTTTCTTAATTTTAAATTGAACCACGGCGTTATCCTGTCCAAGCACTTTCAGATTGATGTGCTCGGTTTCGCCGCCCTTCTTCTCGTCAGACATGTTTTTTTTCGCTCGCGCTTTGCGATATATTCACAAATGTAAAATGCAATGATGCCGGGGCGTGCGTGCTGTACAAAATTAAAGGGAAATACACAGAAATTAATGAGCATTCACTTTTTATTGTACATATCGAACGGTACACTTGAACATTTCGTTAGCAAATACTAATTTTCTTTACATTTTTATACGTTTCACCACTCGCTTCCTTTTTTTTAAGATTACCAAGCGGCTTGCGTTAGCTACACACACACGCCAAAAAATGGTTGTATTTTGAGTGTCTCCACATTCGCAGCGCGAAAAATTGGCAAAATAATGTACTAAAAATTACCAACGACGCCGATAGACAGAGTTGCATTCAAATGTAGATTTAATTACTTGGCCAAATACAATCGACAAAAGCTGATTCTCAACTATATGTTGTTTGTATTCAGAAATATGCCACACATATGCCGGAATGCCACTGACAAAAACAAAAAATATTGATTTACCCATTTTTAAAAAAAAGCCTTGCCTTTGGTAAATCCTATGAGTGGCAGGTGGCTTCTTAAAATTGATCTTTAATGTTCTTTAAAACATTTATCTGTTAGCGTCTTTTAATATTTTATTTATCGATATCGATAGACATTTTATTTTGTTTCATACCCAGCGAAGCAATGCCATGCCGCGCAATTTAAATTAAAAAAACTGCTTAAGCGTTCCTACAAAAGTAGATTATACGATCATAATAATTTCTCTTGTATTTTTAGCAACCCATACTTGTACGGTTTATTTACCGTCTTCTTTTTACAACTAGTTGACTTAGAATTATTTAAAAACAAGGTTGAAACTTTGTTTGTAAAAATACTTTATTTTTTGGCAGTATTCGGTATTAGCACATCTATAAACTCTTAACGATTGAGCAACAAATATACAAATGTACTATGCAAAATCAAATAGGTCGAAAATTTGCTTTGCTTAAAACCAACTCTATTAGAAAAATGTTTTCCAGAAATTTTTATTCTCTCATTAAAAGAATAAAACAAAGCTGATTTTGGACCCGTCTGAATTAATAAATATTAATGTTTTTGAAAATTTCCATTAGTTACAAATTGGTTTGTTCCATAGTTTACCTTGCTATCTTTTTTTTGGGCATTAGAAGGTTTAATTTGTTTTGATGCGCATTATTGTTAATAAATGAATGAATTTTATGACCGCGCCCATTTCCTAGAGCAATTTGAACACTGCGAGTAAACCCTGTTCAGGCACCCTTACCAGTTATAGGCGCCAAGAAAGAAGGACCAATAACAAACCTTAGCGCTGTTTACAAAACATATATGTATATTCCGTGGAGTGGTCCTCTAGCACCACCAAACGTACTTGAAAAGATCGAGATCGAAAATTGATTACGTTATAAACTCGACATATTAGTTCCAATAGATAACCATTTCTAAAGGGAATATAGTGACCTCTTTCTTTTCTCTTTTCCAGTATTTGACCCAACTTATTTTTTGGGCAGAAATCTTACCACAACAACAACAACCAGCTCGCAAAAACTTACAATCGTCAGTAAATATATTTCGAAAAGGTGTCCCAATTGAAACTTACTCTCAGACCCATGTTTGTACACCAATTGAATAAGCTGAGCTGGATGTGCCAGGGAGGAGCCATCACGTTTCTAGTGTTGGCCTAGAACGGTAAACGCATGGATTAGTGAGATTTGTGTAGAAGAAATTACCTGATTTGATAAGTTTTTCTAATGGGTCAACGGTTTTGAGTACTTTTGAGGAATTGCGATTTTCGCTTTCGGAATTACTAATTATTTTCTGTTGAAATACTTAGGATTGGTTTTCACACTCTGGACGTATATATGCAATATATTGTACTTGAGAGATTTTCAGATTTTCAATATTGAAAACTGCAAAAAGATAAAAAAATGAAATAGCTCGGTTTAAAATTTGATTTGAGTATGGTTTTTTTGGTTTTTGTTTTTAAGGTTATAATCTTAAATATGGTTCGAGCAAACAATCCAATGGGTACTCAGGATCCGCAAACACACACACACGCAGCAAGGCATATTCCCTTATACCCCCTTACCAAAGGTGGGGAAACAAACACATGTTGATATAATTTATTTTTACTTACTCTTCATTTCAATTGTTAAGATTTACTTACATATTTAAAACGTATTTAAGCTATGCAAAAGTTATTTGTTGATTTAGGGTTTTGTGTTTGGTTTTTTTTGTTTTGTTTTGTTTTAGTTTTTTTTCTATACTTATTTGCTTTTAGATGGTATTGAAAAGTGAACCCAGCTTACAACGGACTTACAGCATGTCTTACGCTTCGTTGTTTCCGAACTGCATCGTCCCACTGGCTGTTTGGCTATGAATTGGTTTTTAAATTTCAATTGAATAAATATGTAACAAACAATCGATATCGATCGGTTGTTTCAGTTCTACATAGTAAAGTCGCAATTGTTGATTAAAAAAAACTCTGAAAATTGTTATCGTACTCGATTACCAAAATTGTGTTGCGTATGATTGACTATCGCACTCTCCTTACTGTCGCCACCAGGTCGGATCGTTGGCATTTTGGCCACCATTGTCTGGATTATTGCTGCGTGGAAGTATCGGCGGTGGCGGCACACTGAACATATTGTGATGGGCAGCGGGCGGACGATATTTCTCCTCGTTCTCATCGTCCAGTTCGCGTTTAATTGCCGTGTTTTGGTAGTCATTCATCGAATATGTGGGATAGCCGTCATCGATGGGCTCCTCCTTGATCTTAATCATATCCATTTCACGGAAATCTGGCTTGCGCTCCTTCACATCGCGTTCACCGCCGCTGCTGCGATCAGCAGCTCCCCTATCCCGGTCGCGCCGCTCCCGCTTGCGATCACGCCTCTCGCGCGATGAGTCGCGCTCGCGTGACTTGGAACGCTTCTTTTTCTTTTCGCGTTCGCGTTCACGATCCCGCTCCCTGTCCCGTCTGTCCCGTCGTCCATCGAAATCGTCATAGTCACGATCCCTGCTGCCGGCACGGCGTTTTCGACGTTCGCGCGAACGGCTGCGTGAGCGGCCGACACGTCCGCCACGTTCCCTGTCGCGATCCCTGCGATCACGGGAGCGCGAGCGCCGCCTCTCACCGCCCACGACTCCGCCGTAGGGAGCACGGCCGCCGCGCGCATCGATGCCATTGTTGGCGCCACCACGCACACCACCCTCGCGATCCTCCCGCTCACGCTCCAAGCGATAGCGCTCGCGCTCACGTTCATTGTCCTCGCGGCCGGAGTGCTTGATATTCACATCGTTGCCACCTCGCCGTGTGCCGCCCAAGCCGCCACCCAGGCGTCGTGGCAACCAGCCCTTGACGGTGCGAGCGCGTTCCACATCCACCAGGACACGCTTGCTGTCTATCTTCTTACCATCGGCGTGCTTGTACGCCGCGTGCATATCGCGCTCATGCTCGTACTCGATAAAGGCGTAGCCCTTGGGTTTACCTGATTCGAAACGCAACGAAAACAAATGGAAATACGATATTTTTAAATGTTTTTTTCATTCGCTAAGATTAACTCATAAAAAAGGCAGCTGGCTCAAAATAAACAAAACAAAAACGTGCAATTTACCTGAATCCTGGTCGTGAATGAGCACGATCTTCTTGATGGGGCCGTAGAACTCGAATTCGCGCCTCAACTTGGATTCGGAGGTGTCGTAATTGATGCGCGCTATGAACAGTGTGCGAAAAGGATCCTCTGTGGCGTTCTTTATCTCAGTTGGATCCCATAAAGCGATTTCTCGCTCCAGCTTATATGCCACTTGCTCGGCCTTTTCGCGTCGCCTTCGCTCCAGTCGCTCCTGGCGCGTCTCAACCGTTTTCGGTGGAGGTGTGTCCTTGGGGTCCTCGAAGTCGCTCATAAATTTGGCGACGCCCAGATAGCCGCGTGATTTTTTTTCGTGGGGCAATTTGTCGACCGGTGGCATAAACGGTATTGGGTCCCGTGACGCGAAGAGCGCCAATAGATTTGGCGGCAGATATTGGGTCATTTTGTTATGTATTTGTTACCTTTGTCTGCGATGTTCCTTTAATTTTAGTGCTAGACATTAGACAAAATGAGGTTATGTTACGCTTTGTTTACGACAGCTAGCAACTTCATTCGAATGCATACCTTATAAATCCATCCAGTAGGCGTGCTCGTTTCAATTCTTGTTACTTTATACAAGCGGAGTAAAATTTTCATAAGCTACTTGATCGATTTATCTCAATAAATATTTATAGATGAAAAAAATTTTCTCAGCAGCGTAGCTACCAGCTACACGGCTTCTATTGATGGCATCACGCTAGAGATGAGCTGCGCATTGCAGTAATAGTTACTTCAAAATATTATGGACATATGTCTGTAACTTCAAATTGTAAATAACAAACGAATCTATTTTTAATTTACCGTATAATGTAAGAATATTATAACAAATATTCCTGCTTTTGAATCAAGATTGTTTGTTGACTGAAGAAGTATTGGCTTTAAAATATTGTCGTGACTTTGAAAATATCGCACAAATACCTGCATTTCCTCGTTTTGAGGGCTACGAAATTACTATCGATAATACGATAAATAAAGCTGCGGAGCACTGAACTTTCTTCCTCGGTTTTCGTCTTGTTCAGTAAATATGTTCACTCCACCCACACATATGCACACATGCATCCATGAACCGGCGCACGATTGAAAAGACAAAATAACGGCATCTACGAGCTCGCCATAAACGTGATTTCATTTTGCAATATATAAAGTTACACTTTGCATTCAATTTTAAGTGCATCTTTAATACAAATTAAACAATTAAATTTTTGTAAGTATAATTATAACTATAGAATACGCTCAACAGTTGAGAACAAAAAACCGCAACCGAATAGAAAATGTCGACTCGCTCAAAGCAAATACTCGAAGCTGCAGTGATCGAAGAAGAAAATGGCGCTGGCGCTTTAGAATCAAAGCAATCACCAAAGGAGCAACGCAAAAGCAAACGCAAGCAATTTATAATGGTGGATGGCGAAGGTGATGATGGCCACGAATATGCTGATGGCCAACAGGTGCTGACACCTGTTCAGAAGGCAACGTTTGCGATGCCACCGCCCCCGCCACCCCCCACACCTGTTCAAGCCCCACCACCGGCGGCGGCAGTGGCGGCGGCAGCGGCGGCGGCTGAAACTGAAGATGACGAGGCAAACTCCGAGAAATGGGAAGATCCTTGTGCGCCCCCACCACCGCCGCCACTGCCTATAAACGCATTGGCGACTAACCAGGGCTACGCCAAATTGACGGCCATCAAATTGAAAGACGCCCTGGAGGAGGCCATTACGAAAATGGAGAGCAACAAACGGGAGCAGCAGCAGCAGCCGAAATGCAATGTAAGTCAAACGTTGAATAGCAGCGGCTTTAATGCACAGTTATGTGCAGCTGTCTTACAGTGCGTTGCCAAAATAGTGATCGTTACAACCACTTTTGAAAAATTTTAATTTTGTTAATTTGTAACACAATATATAAATATTTAGTTGCTTAAATTTACCAATGGGATTTTTACTTTGTAACGCAATAAATAATTAATTAATTAATAAGACATTTAACAGTGGTTAATCAATAATTGTTCCAAGGGCACTCTGTGTTAATAAAAAGCCCCTGTAAGTGAAATTTTATGAAAATAGGTAAGCAAAGTTAAAGTTTTAAATCTGGACGACTAGATTGCTGCTGGAAACAGGGTATCTGCTAGTCATAGTATTCTAACAATCGTAGGCATTCGTTTAATAATTTTGTTTACAAGTTCATTTCATATTTTGAACGCATTCTTACTTCAACAAAATAGGAACCTTTTTTTTTATTATTGTACTCGTTAGAAAATTTTCAAAATTTTGGAAGTCTGTTGAATTTTATGTTGTTAACAAAATACATAATATAGTCAATTATATCTGATAGGGCTGCAGCATAAACAGCATATCCACTGCATACTGTGCATTTGTTTGACATCTGGTTTTTGGAAATGACATTGAAATTTTCGTGTTTAAATTTTTGCTATATATAGTGTTCTTGTAGAAAATTGCGCTGCTATCGATAATTTGTGCATGCATTTTTTTTTTTTTTGTAATTTTGCTCTCTAACACTAATACCACATTTGTCATAATTTGCCAACAGTTTTTACCGAAAGCCGATGCTGTCACGTTGTCGCCTATATGTTCAGTTAAACGTACAATTAATCCACTGTCCACTGCCTGTTCCCAAGCCATTATTGTGCATCCCAAGTTCAACAAACCCGCTGTCATACGCAAACTGGAAAGAAAAATGAAGGTTGGCAAACTTCTGGCCAAACAGCAGCAAACGTCGCATGCAGTCATCTCAAAGGAGGCGATACCCTTGCCAGCAGCAGCGGCTGTCCATGATGATGAGAGCCAGGGTCTGATGACCTTGCAGGTGCTATCCGCACGTGCCTCAACACCCTATACTCAACCTATAAGCCTGTTGTCCTGCGATTTGCATTTAAGCCCGCCGCCGCCAACAGCACAATCCAAATCATCTGGCAAGAAGCAATTGGCATCGGCAGCACAACAGCCAACCCAGAAGCGCAGCAGCTCGGCATCTGTATCGAGTAATCTGCGCCTGCCCAAGATGCGCACCACGCAGTCGGCAGTGATCTTGCCCAGCGCCAAGCTGGACCAAGTGCCCAAGCAGTATTATACGCGCCAGCATCTGTTGGACATACGGAACGCCATGATGCATGCCCTAATGCACCGCTCCAAGGAGTCGCTGACGTTCAGCATGCCGCGCATCGCCACCTGCGATGACATTGAACTGGAGGGGCGACTGCGTCGCATTAATCTATGGCGGACCACAGATACCACGACCAGCACACGCACCATGCACAACAGCTTCAAGTCACGTGTGAACACGCCCAATTCCAACGGCACCAATGAATGCATGCCGGCGTTCTACAAGAATAAAAACAAACAACAGTTGATCGCCGATGAGTCCATAATACAGAGCCAACCACCCCAACCACAGCAGGAATTTCAGGTAAGCACTGCCCTGTTTATATACATATATGTATGAGCTATCAACATCAAGCGTTTATATAGACGGATTATAGACAAGCTAATCTAATCAGATGTAAAGCAAGGTTGTCTTTCGACAACGCAACTAAGCGCAACTAAGTCGCATGTTTATTTTAGTATTGAAAATTCATTAGTCTCTAGTAAACTCTCATTTAAGCCATCTTTGAGGTAACGCAATATAAATCTTTGCTGTTTCAATTTTTCGTTCTACTGAAATTAAACCAAACAATTTTACAAGAAAAATTGGTTGAGTAGCTGGTTCGATTCAAAAACGGTTTACAGCCCACTTATTTAGCCAGATGCGCGTAAATTTAACGTAAGTCATTGAAATATTATTTGTAGTCAAAACGAAAACAAGTCTTTTGCCTCTTTTTATTTATTTTTTTTTACACTTTGGCAGACAATTGTTTATTGCACAACCTTGTACACAAATTTTCCATTAAAATTACCAAACATTTTTTGTTAAAAGTGATTTTATAAAATGTCGAGCGAGAATTGTCTGTATACATATATACACAAATTGTAGTCACTTAGGAACAATGATAAGGTATAGGAAGCCAAAAGGTAAACCAAAGTCATACTGTAATCTAAAGCTAGATTGCATGTTATAATTTTACTGATTATAAATAGTAAGCTAGAATGTTTTTTGCTTTCGATTACAATTCTCTAATAGGTAGTTAGCAGGTAATCAGTTGGTCTGATAGTGCTTTGTGCCGCTAACTTCACGCAATCGGTGTGCCGCCTGCTCTGGCGTCAAATCGCGCTGTGACATCGCCAGCAGCTCAAATCCGACCATAAACTTGCGCACTGTCGCCGAGCGTAGCAGTGGCGGATAGTAGAGGGCGTGAAGGGTCCAGTGGGCGCTCGAGGCGTGCGCATGCTCCGGTCCAGTGGGCGCACCATGCCAGCCCATTGAATACGGGAATGAGCACTTAAATAGATTGTCGTATTTGGTGGTTAGCTCCTTGATGGTTAGCGCCAAGTTGTGACGTTGTTCCTTGGTCAGATCGTTGATGCGCTTGTTGTTGTTGCGCGATATGATCATCGTTTCAAAGGGCCATACGGCCCAGTAAGGCACCACCACCAGCCAATCGGGATTCTCGATGACTATGCGTTCCCTGCGCTGTAGCTCGCGCTCCAAGTAGTCGCTCAGCATCGGTCGGTCATGGGTGGCGTAATAGGCGCGCAGTCGTTCCTGCTTCAGTTGTGGCTCAGTGGGCAGAAACGAACAGGACCAGATTTGGCAATGGGGATGCGGATTGGAGCAGCCCATGGTGGCGCCTTTGTTTTCAAATATTTGCACCCAGACATATTTAGCGCTCAGCTCATTAAATTGTTTAATCCATCTGCGAATGAAGTAAGAGATGTGTTAGTCGCTGATCGATAAGTCGCGCCTATCGTTCACTCACTCATCAATAACAGCGCCAATTTCCGTTGGGCTCATAGTGGGCAAGGTCAAATTCGATTTTGGATGGAAGCACATAACGCGACAGTTGCCACGTGCTGGCGCCGCCTGAAACAGCGGATCATCGCTAGCTGGCGGCGACGGCACCTGCTCCAGCAGTGCAGGGAAATCATTGTCGAACACATAGGTGCTCTCGTAGCGTTCCGTGACAAGGCCATTGGGTCGCTTAACGCCCGGGCAGAGCGGATTAGTGGGATCAAATTCGGGTTGTTCGTTTAGTTGCGGCTTTTCCTCCTGACCTGACCAAGGTCGCTGCATGCGATGGGGACTCACGAGCACCCATTGTCCATTTAATGGATTAAGGCGGCGATGTTGATGCTCTTGATATCAATTTGTTTGTACGTGTTTTTGTATTAATTACTGTGTGTGTGTGTGTGTTTCTCAAGTGCTGCTTTTTACTTACCGCTCGCCACGAACTGCATTTTGTCACTGAGCCTCAAATCGTTATCGCCGCATTTACTTGCTGCGTAGGGTTAGTTAATGCTATGTGATTTGTAATGGCTGCTGCTTACAGTTATCTCTCGTCCGCTCAGCCAATGAAGCCTACGGGACAGCGCAATGTCAACTAGCGCCAGTTATCGTCGCCGGCACGTTTTAGTTTTTGTTTTTGTGCATCTCCCTCCGTCTGGGCGCATATGTGTGTTAAAGCACCATTTTCATTTTGCTTACTCTCCCTTTTGTTTTTGCGCTCATCGCTTAGCACGCACATTTGCAAGTTAACTTGGCGGTTTATCAGCTTACATTTTCGAACTCTCTCACACAGCTGGCTCTGTAAATATGCGTGTGTGTGTGTAATATTCACGTTTGTGCTTTAATGTGGGAGAGTGACAATCGCGCCAGTAGTTAGTGATGTGCAATTGTCGCGATTAACTGTGAAAGTTATTTAACAGTTACTCGCTTATAATAAATTCGTGTTTATATGTATTTAATTAAGATTAAATTATAAGTAACAAATTGCCATTCTTATTTGCTATTACTATCAAAAATTATGATCTTGATCAATATATACTGAAAAAATTGTAAAAAATTTTAAAAAATATTTGCTGTTAGGCTTCATTAATTTAAAGCAGAAGTTTTACGTTCTATAGGAGTTTTGCATTCTATTGAATTTTAAAAATTGTCGACAATACGCCCAAAAGTTATTCAAGAAAATGTTGTCTGTAGTCTTGCGGCCTTATAAATATTGTCCGCAAGACTACAGGCCTTATAAATATTGTCTAGCAAGGCAACTGAGACTCCTCTATGCGATTCTCGTGAAGTCAAGTAATGCCTGCATACGTTCACTATCTTACTCTCGCTCTCTCTTTTATATTCTCTCTCCTATTCTCTCTTTCACTCTATTACTCTCTCTTTGTTTCATTATCTCTCTTACTTTAATTTCCTTCAATATGCCGCCCATATAAAAACTCTTAGTGTATAATAAACTATAAAAAAGTGTGAAACATTCTTTACAGGATCCGGCTATTGTTAATCAGAGACGCATCGGCAGCGGGCGTTTATCGCATTCAAAATGGTCATACAACAACAACAACAGCGACTACAAGCAATCGTACAGCAACAACCACTCTTCGAATGCAATGGGCAAATCCCACATCGATGAAGGAAAGCATCACAACAACAAAGACAACAATAGCACTATGACGATGCTGAAGTTCTTCGATAATGGCGAGATTAGCAGTACGCACTTAAATGGGACACATCAGTCGACGGGCCGTCCAAATACGCCCGTTATGAGCATGTCCAACAATAATCGCTCGGAAAACGAAAGTTTGAAATCAAATGAATCCATCGAGGACCTGAATCGCGCCAACGAGAACTACGTAAAACGTGTCATGTCCGGCTTTTTGGTCGTCTCCAAGCCCAAATCTCGTGAATCGGAAGAGCGCCACTATCGTCGCTATAGAAATCAGACGGAAGAGCCCGAGTGGTTTAGCTGTGGTCCCACCTCCAGACTCGATACAATCGAATTGTGTGGGTTCGATGAGGACGAGGAGAGAATGCAAAATGAGGAAAAACACGCGCCAAGCGAATCAAATAGAGAGCAAAAGCAAAAGGTAAGCAACAAAATTTGAAGATTTTTGTATGTCACAGAGGAGAATTCTCCTTCGTCTGTTTATAATTGTTTCCTCTCCCAAAAAAAGGGAAGCTTTAAAACGTTGATGATCTATCTATTTTCTGTTTCTCTTTTTTTGCCTCTTTTAATCTTACGCTCACTCTTTACTTTAATCTCTTTGTTGAAGCTTTTTCCTACCATAGGTAGTGTATTTCTATGTGATTCTCATAAATTCAAATTCGTTTTTATTGTGTTGGGCTATAAAATAGTTTTTAGTAAGATAATTCTCATTCTCTACCACAACTTTTATTTACAGATCGATCATAGCAAATACAAATGGCAGCATCCCGATACAATTGGACGCAACATTACCAGCAGCAGCAGCAACAGCGTTGGAAACTGTGTGTCAAAGAGCGATAGCAATAACAACAACAACGCATTGGAGAACATGAACAAGGTGCATTCAAGTGAGCAACAACAAAAGGATGATAAACGTTACGGCAATCGTACGTTTAATAGGTTCAATCACAATCAGAAGAGCTTTGATAACAACTCTTTTGCACGCACCGAAGGCAACTATCAGCAGCAGCAGCAACAGCAGCAGCAACAGCAGCAGCAGCCTTCAAATACAAACAACAATTCAAAATTCATGTCTTTCTTTGCGCGTGAATGTCAGGAGAAGTCAGGCTCATCTTCATCGCTAAATGAGTTCTTTAAGCAGGCCATGTGCCACAACAACAACAATAACAACAACGTCTGTAATCAGAACCTGGAGCAACCCAAGAGCCTCGGTTACATTAATCAAATGCAATCAGTTGACCAACTTGAGGCCAAATGGCGTCGTAATTCTCTCGGGAATCTAAACGATGCATCAGCAGCAGCAACAGCAGCAACAGTTCATTCCAGCAACAACAATAACAATAACAACAAACAGTCGGATAGCTTCCAAAAGTTAATTGGTGCTCTGAATGGTGCCAAGCTGCAACAAGTGCCTCCCCAGTTGCCGGCCCAGCAGCCACAACCCGTTGGCAACGATGCCATTTCCAATTTCATCATGCAACAGCAACAATATCAGCAGCAACAGCAAAAGCAGCACGTGCTCATCCAACAACAGCAGCAGCAGACCGCCTTCCTAGCCAGCCTGCAGCTAAAAGCGATACTTGGACGCGCCGATACGCAACTGTTGCTGCTCCGCCTGACCAAAGGTATATTTTTCTTATATAGCACACACATATTAACTTATTCAGGAATAGTTAGAATACTCGTAGTATTTTTTCATCATCAAAGAGAATTTCCCATAATGAATTTAATTTTTTTTTAAGTATTATCAGTGTAAAGTACAATATTTTCTTTTTTTTTTAAATTTTAATATTTTCCAAGGGAATTTATATAACTAAAAAAAAAAAAAATGATTCACAGAGAAAAACGGACATATTAGTCTTGATCACCTCTTCTCTCGGAATCAACAATTATTTCCGGTTGAGATGATCGATATCCCACTTCCCACAAAATTTAATTTCTAATTGAATATTAATTTTCTGTTCTCAGGTGAAATTTCAAAGCATGGCCTGCTGGTTCAGTTGGCCAATCCGCGTCTGACCAACATGGATCGTGAGGCCATAACGGCTGTGTTGCAGTTTACCAATACGCAGCAGCAGCAACAGCAGCACCAGCAGCAGCTGGAGATGCTCTCGAGCACAGTGATTGCCAGCCAGTTGCAGAATCTGCACAATTTGGCCATTGTGCAGCAGACGCTGGCAGCGCGGCAGCAGCAGCAACAACAGCAACAACAACAGCAACAACAGCAGCAACAACAGCCTCAGCAACAGCCACAAGCGTTGCCGCAGCAGCTGTCGCAGGAGGATCTGCAGGCGCATGCCAACACCATAATGCGGAATGCGGTCATGAAGCGTAAAATGGAGGAACAAACCACAAAGCTGCTTAATATGAATGCAGCGGCAGCAGTGAGCGGCAAGCAGCAGCAGCATCAACAACAGCAGCAGCAGCAGCAGCATCATCAGCAGCAAACGCGTGCTTCATTGCCGCCCATGCTTGGAGCGAGATCTGGACGCCAGGAGACATCGTCGAATGCATTGCTGAATGCGCTTTTAGCTGGTAAAAATCATCCAGCCGTCAATGGGAACGTGATGCAATCGCAACCGCCGCCGCCGTTAGTTGCTGCGGCAAATTCACGCCGAGCTGATGCAAATTTGCGTTTCGCAGAAGGCGCCAATTTACAGATTGGTGAAATTGCCCAGCCTGTGGGACAGTATCATGCATATCCACAGTCACAACAACAACAGCAGCAACAACAACAACAACAATACGCAGCACAGCATATTCGCCATCAACAGCACAATCAGAACAGCAACAACAATAACAACAACATCAACATAAACTCCAACAATTTTAACAAACCTCACATTCAATCACAACAGCCGATGGCCATGCTCTCGAGCGGCAGCGGTGGAGGTAAGTCCTGAGTTTCTTTTTAAACGTTTTTTTTATTATTATTAAGTATATAAAAGAAAAATATTTAAATGATTGAATGGGACCCAAAAAAGAGATCTTAACTTGAGGAGCTCTAAAATTAAATTTGGGATTGCAACTATTCATCTGTTCATCTATCTGACCTATATTCGTTTTTGTCTATAAAAACTATTCTCTAGTTTGACATTACATATCCAAGTCACCCGAATATATGGTTACTAATAGTCGAAAATGATATTTCGTTTTTTGTCTATGTAAAACAATGATGCAACTTGCTCATTAGTTGGAATTGAAATTGAATTATCAAACATACCAATAACGATGTTTATTATTTTCACAACTTATTATTTTCACAACTTGTATACAAGTTCAAGAATTTAGTTATTTTATGAATATAGTAAAGAAATTATTCAATTATTCTTGATTCTCATTCCACGCAAACGAATCTTACTACAAAACGTAAGTGGTTTAAATCTATTGTGTTTAATTGCTCATCAAATGCTCAACAGGTGTATAATAAATAAACTTAATGATCAGGTTTAAATTTCAATAATATTCTTGGCTTATGTCGCTGCCTTTTGACGTCAGTTATTGGGATTTTCCTTGGCGACATATTTTAAAGCGGGACTAGAATCAAGTTGCACGAGATACAAATACCTAAATAAGATATATACATTTTTTAATTACCTAAAATTCTTACGCAGTTAGTTGATCACTTCTTAAATCAATTTTATAAGAAGCGAAAAGTATCATAATTTTAAATTTTTGCAAGCATATTTACTTGTTTGTAATGGGATTGTTTTCATCATTTTTATAAAATGAAAATATTGTTTTTTCAATAGAATATAGTTTTGATTAGTAAGTTTGCGAAGGGGATATTTAATTTTTTCTACGTCGCTTTCTTTCAGGGAATTTTTTAACAAAAAGTAAAAAAAAAAATATGAATTTTTAAATAGTAATAACTTTGTAAATTGGCTTTAAGTTTAGGGTTTTGCCAATGGTTAACACGTTTGCGCCATAAAATCTTAAACTGTTGTCAATATATAAGTGAAAGCACGAATATTCTGGATGGCCTTACAAATGTTTTGTAAATATTTTCGAATAATCTGAATGAACACAAAACACAGTTGACACAAAATAAATAAATGCGGTTTATTTATATTTGCAATGCTTTTAAAATCTCGTATTTGATGTGACTCAAGTAAAAGTCAAGAGACAAAAAGCTGATAATTTTCAACATATACAAGTAGAGCGTCTGGGAATTTAAAAAAAATTTTATAAAGGGAATTACTTAATTACTTTTTTTCTTATTGTAAATTTTATAAAAATATTAATATCTGCTGATCGAGATACTTCCTCACTGTATATACGCCACAAAGCTAATTTGAATCTAAATTTAATATAAAAAACAACAAAATCACGTTTATCAACTTCCTATTTAAACTCGTTTTTAAAGATGACAATTTTTTTTTTCATTAATGAACTCAAGGGATATACTGGAAAGTTAAATAAAAGTTCAAATATCGGAAATAATACATACAATAATACATAATTCAGTAACCAGAATAGTCGTTTATTGTGCGTAACCTAAAAACATGAAAATACACACATACATGTACATCTGTACAAGAATAGAATCAGATGATAAGCGTGCTAATAAATAGTAGAAATAATATTGATACTCATCTGTGTGTTTGTGTATTTAATATGCAAGTGTTGAAGTAACTTGATATTCAATAAAATATATTTACAATTAGAAACTGTCATCGAAAATTTATAAAATAAAACTTTGCCCCAGCTGACTAACTGATAAGATAGACTTGATGTCGAAAGTAAAGGAAAGTTTTTATGGGGCTTTTGAAAAAAGGGAAACTAGTTTAAACTTCTGCACACTCTTATACCATTGATTTTTGAAACAATTTTGTAAATGCTAGTTGTCATCAGTTATTATTTATGTGTATTATATGTTAAATTTTTTTCGCCTTCAAACTTAATTTTAAAGTTTAATTTAAACAGAACCTAGCTTAATATACTTGAATACAAATACCATAAGTATACCTTTGAGAAGCTGCCTCGCAAACTGAAAATACTATTTACGTTTGGCTTATTGGCTTATATACAAAACATAGGCATTGATCTGATCATTTACTTAGGGATCGTGCAGTGACTCGACTAGTTGTTCAATGGTGTTAATTAGCTCCCGCATTCGTGACTCATGTGTGGGGTAAGTGGGTTTTCATGGGCTTGTGCTTGGCTACTGATTTACATCCGATATGTGCACGTAGGTACATATCTATCCATGCACAAATGTCTCATAATTCTTGAAGCGCAATTGTAGATTGTTATTGGTTATGGAATTCCCGTGCCCTAGACTCTAAAAGGCTAAAAACTCACAAATCATCTTTATCAGCTATTTATAAAACAAGTGAGAAAGTTCTAGTTGGGAACCGCTCGACTAGGAGATACCCTAAACACTGCGATCTGTATTTATAAGCATTTCAAATACACAAATTCATACACATTTTCTTCCAAACTAAATGTGTGATCGTTATGAAATGTACAAACCCATTCACAAATTTAAAGTATTTGATTCGCGTTTTTTTTTGCTTTTATCGATAATTGGGGCGAGTTGGGGGATGTATCCAAAATCCGCAGGAGTCAAAAAATCAATGTGTTAAAATCAATCAATGAAAACACACCACATTTGTTGCCTCCTCCTAACCAAAGGTTGAAATCGATTTTTATCGATATTAATGAAACGTGTCTAGATATCGAAATATATACGATGATATGATATATACGAACTGAATGAGTCCAAGATCAGCTTTCTAGCTTCTGCGGACAGACAGACGGACATGGCTAAATCAACTTAGCTCCTCTTTCTGATTAAGAATATATATACTTTATATTAAGAATATATATACTGTTACATACATTTGCACTAAACCAATATACCCTTTGTTATCCATTTTCAATGGGTTCAGGATATAATAAAAATATGACGGATGCTGTCTGAGGTCACAACGTCATATCGTTTATGTGCCATAGCAATAGCAATAACAATTTCAAAGTTATATATATATTATATAGTGTTGTGTATTTTTATTTAAGTTATTCTAAAATCAAGTAATCATATCAAGCGCGACTTTTGGAGCCGCTCTATTGTCTAGCGTCTTAGCAGGGCCGATGCACCTTGCCGGCGAACAGAATGTTGCCGGTGGATTCCTCTTCGATGAAGAAGACGAACGGCCGGTTCACGTTAAACTCCACGATCGTCTGCGAGCCACCGAATTTGTTCTCGATCTCAACAACTGTGGCCGCATACGCTTCCGTGCCCTGTTCGTTGACTTCGATGCCAGCCTTTTGGAATATATTTGATACCTTCACCTTGCCGGCAACATCGGCGCCGCGCGTCATGCCCGGCAATGAGGCGGTGTCCTCGAATATTTCCCGTACGCCCAGCTGCTGGAGTGTCTCCTTGAAGCTACGCTTGTAGTCGAACTGAAACTTGGGCAGCGTCGCCTTCACCTTGATCTCCTCCATGGCCCATTGGGCGCTCTTGACCTCGTCATTCTCCAGCGCTTGCAGCAGCTCATAAATGCCGTCGATGGCGTGCGGCAACAGGACAAACATGGAGTTCTTGCCCTTGTACGGCAGACGCAGAATCTGTGCCTTCATCTTGTCCGAGTTGTGGTAGTAGAAGTAATCCGTTTGCTCCATATACTGAGTGTGCACCTGCTCGTCTTTGGTGCGGAAGAAGGCGCCGTCAAAAGTATTGTAGAATTGTCGTCGCCACAGACCCTTGAAGTAGATGAGATTGGTCAGCAGCATAACGCTACTCTGGACGTTCTCCGGTGTGACCAGATTGCGCAATCGCCCATTCGTCACATTATTCGCCCACTCGTTGATGGCGTAGGCGGCGGCGGGCGCATTCCTAAAGTCCAGAGCCTCCACCTCGCTGTCATAGAAGTGCATCATCGTGGCGGTAAACTTTTGCTGCGTCTCGATGAAGCTGTCGGTGAAGAGCTTGGTGCGCACATTCAGCGTGTTGTACAGCTGATTCTCCTTCTTGAACGAGTTGAGCGTCTTGCGGTAGAACTCGCGCACATTGTTCGCCGATCTGATGTCGGTCTGTGTGCTTATCAGCTCTTGCTGTGTTTGTGTATCTGTGCCAGCGGCCTCTGAGAGAAGCGCCAGCACCAGTTTAACGGAAAACGGCGATATGATGACATTGTTTTGCTGCTCCGTATCGTTCAGCAGCACCGCCTTCAGCAGCTGCCATGAGAAATTATCGTGCAAGTCGCTGCGAAATGGGACAAACGTGTCGAGGTCGTCGTAGGATGCGGCCGGCAGTGCTGCTGCTGCTGCTGATGATGATGAGGGAGCTGCGCTGGGTACTTTATCGGTGCGCGTCTCGAATACACCCGTCGGTGTCGTTAATGTGGGTATCGAGTTGCCATTGGCGCCAAACGTCAGCATCAGCAATGGCAGCCACGTAGAAAATCTAATCATTTTGTTTGTATACATTTTTCCTCAATTTCTTTGTTGTTTTTTTTTCTATTTGACGCACTTCAATTTGGTGTGTATGTATACGCTTGTTTTTGTATGTTTTCACTCCTTTTCGCAGAGCTTAAAGCGCAACTTAACAAGTTGCGTTGTGCGCTCAGCAGCGAACGAAAAAACAATGTAGAGAACCGTTTGGCGCGCGATTCCAACTGAGAGTGACTCAAAGCGGGCTGCGAGCAGGCCATTTTAAAAACCAGCTTACTGTTTAACAACGTTGTGTTTGTTGTTTTTACTGCTGCTGCTGCTGCGCGGCTTCTGTTTTTCGCTCTGTTGCTTAAAAGGGAGTCCCAAGTTGATGGCATCGTACGTCATAATCTAACTCTCCTCTCTCTCTCTCTCTCTCCCTCTCTCTATGTGTTTTGCTTATTCGCTTGATGCTGCGCGCTTAACTGTTGATTGATATGTACATAGATGATTACGTAAACGTGCTGGGATAAAGCATTCTTGCAGCTTCAAAGGAAATCCGCATAAATTCCAATTGCGTCAATAACGCAAAATAAGAAAATCCCAGTAATAAGAAACGGTTGATTTACTACACCCTGCTTAAACACTCAAACATATTGTTTTGTTTTTTTGTATTTATTTAAATGGCAATTTTTAAGCAAGCAACGCTTCAAATAACGGCTGTCGCATCTTTTGCATCTGGCAACGTCTTAAGAACAGTGTTGCAAATTGTTAAACACAATCAGCTGTTTTCGTGCACACTCGCGTTGATGTAACAGGCGCCGGCAAGAGGAATTTCTGAACAAATTTTTAGTAAATCAAATTAATTGGTTGTGCCATGCAAATACGTCGTCCTCGTGGTGTTACAGTACCTCAGTTAATGATTGTGACCGCAATCGGTTTTCTGGGCGGTGTTTACATTTGGCAGCCATTGATATTGAAATTTAAAAACGAACAGAAATCAGAGAACAGTGAACAAGCGACAACAACGCCAGCAGCTACAACAACAACAACAAAGTGCGATAGATTTAACTTGATTTATAAATAAAAACAGAAAAAAACACTTTCATTAATACAAATTTCATTCACTTTAATTTCAGATGAGCTTCATTAAACAATTTGCCTCAACAACTGTCGGCGTTATGGCAATCGCCATCGGTTCGACGGTGGCCATTTATTGCGCAAATCGTTTTTTTATCAAACCACATCAAAGCAAAAAGCAACGTCTGGAAGCCGAAGCCTATGCGGAGTATTTATTTCAACAGGAGTCCCAAAAGCGTTGACAGAGGGAGCAAATTATCATCAAAAGCAATTGTCTTAATATAGAAACATTAATATGCATACAGTTAAAAAAAAAACAAATATTGTAACATCGAAAATAGTTGTCAATCAAAAATATGGTTTGGGCAGCAAACAAATATCACTTTTCTAAATTAAATTTGTCGTAGAGCATCATTCTTTTACAAGCATATACAAATTTTGTGTTTTTGCCATTTTAAATATTTCGAAGATGATATTGATAAAGAATAAGCTTTAAGTTAAACGAATCATATGAAATTTTACTGAAAGATTTATGAAGTGAATTGAAGAAAAATGAAAGATTAGCTACTAAGTACACGTATGTTTACAATTTTGAAATTAAATAAATAATCAAGACAGAAAATATCTCTTTAAATTTGTTGAGTACATATAAAAACAATAGCATAAATACAAATAATTTTTTTTTTTTGATTTCACTTAAATGATCTATACAGCTCTAAAACACTACGATTTTTTGGATTGCGCGATTGCTTTTTATCCAGAGCAGCCAATTTATCAGTGGGATAAAAGTCCCAGATCGAAAAGGATTCGTCCAGGCCAGCCGCAGCTAGTTTGGTGCCATCTGGACTCCACATCATAAACACCGCTCCTCTGTCCTCATGAATCAATATATCCACAATGCGATTCAATGACGACAGCACCAAAATCTCGCAACGCAGACAACCATTTGCATCTATAAAAAAAATCATAAGAAAATAAACAATTCCACAAATCTCTAACATAGTCTTACCGCGTCTATAAATGTTGACCAGCAACTCGCCCGTAATTTTGCTAAAGTTAATTGAATTGATCAAAATCTTCTCATCGCCGCGCTGATAGTAGGAAACAATTTCGCGGCGCGGCACATGAAATATGTAAATGGACGATGGTTTCATTTCCGCTGCAATATATTGAAAAATTAGATCCTAAAAACTCTTTCGAAAATAAGCAACTCACAAATTGCCAACTCAACGCCGGACCAAGGATGCCAGTCGAAGACAATGCCGCCCGCCTTGGCGCCCAAACGGAGAATGATCCTATAAAGCATGCCATCGAATATATATATATGTCCGCGGACATCGGCTGTGGCCAAGTAGCGTCTGGTGGGCGAGAAACGTATGCAGCATATTTTATGCAAATGTTTGCGCACAATATGCTCCATGCTCAAAGTGGATAGTTTGAGTACCACAATTAAACCGGATCCGGTGCCGCAGAGAATCTCATCGCCGTCTGCGCTCCATTCAATGCAACAAATCGACTTGACGGGTCTTGGGAAAATCTTCCCATCGGCCACAACAAATTCTTTATCGGATTGCAATAGCCAAAACTCTAAAACTGAAAGCGAACATTAATTAAAAAATAATACAAATTGATCTAACCGATCTGATCCACCTACCGGGATTTTCACCATCCATACAGCCAATGGCCAGATATTTGCCATCTGGCGAATATTTAACAGAACTGGTGCGATCCACATTAAAAATCATGCTACTGTCATCCTGGTTACGCCAGACAATCAGATTTTCGCCAAACGAAAGCGCCATCTGACCGTTAATCGACCAATCCATCATATTGTGATCTGAAACTCCGATAAATATTTAAATATCGATAGAAATCAGAGTTTGCTGTGTCCAAAATACCAAACGATGTGCAGAGCTCGGGCATTTCGTTGGTGGTTGTGGGAAAAGCCATCGGTTTGACGCGTGGCGTGCAGGACCAGTCACCATTTATGTTCTGTCTGGGCTTCGAGATGCCACTGGACACATCGCTGAACTGCAGCAAACGTTGCTCCCTTATATTAAATACGTCGTTTATGGCGGACACAAAACTGCTTTGGCGCCAATAACTTGATGTTTGTGTTAAATTCTAAGTTGAAAAACATAAAAGAAAGTTGATAGTGCTCGACTAGGAGATACCCTGTACCCGTTACATAAATTCGACATCGAGACATCGATAAGAAAGATAATAGAGTATATGCAGGACAAATAGCAATTCTCTAGCTTTTTTAGTTTAAGAAATCTCTTGTTTATATAGATGAACGGACTGATGAACCCGATATACACATTTCAACAGGTACAGGATATACAGAAAAAATGTATATAAAACTATTTAAAATTGACCATTTTGAAGAGATCCTGCTCCTTATTCCTGCCCACGTATTTCAGATTATAATCGATGCGCTCGCGCTTGAAACGCTTCGGTATAAATCGATCGCCACAGTTGATCTCCGGGCTGTTATCTCGTTTGTTCTAGTTGGGGAATTATCCATTAATTATATATCGCACAGCAAGTTAATTGTTATTGTTATTGTTGTTGTTATTGCACCTTGTACACCTCATTACGCCATTCGACGCGACGCCCTTTGGCAAAGGAACGCGCGCACGTTTGGTCCAACAAATTGTGTATTCCGATACTTTCGTAAAAATCCATTGCGACTGACTAACTAACACTCAACTAATCCACGCTGTCGCTGTGGCCATTTTTATCTTCGCATCGTTTGCATTACAGCTCAACCTGCAGCTGAGAAGAAGCTTTCAGCAATTAACTGTAGTCCCCATTGCTCTTATCTAAACCAGAGCCGCCAGAGCTGTTTACAAAACGGGGATTTTTTGGTACAAATATTTTAATACTACATGCTTACCATTAATATTTCCAAACTCTTTGCGTCATTCTGTTCCAACTCTCATAACTTTGTCAAAACTTGAAAAATATCACCTACTCCCCCCTTACTCATTTTCGAAAATTTTTTTTTTCAAAATTTAGAATTGCGAATTTCTGTTTTTAATCGATTGTGTTTGTCATAATTAGCATAAAAAATAACTTTTAAACCGATTCTGAGGTGGTCAAATTTTTGGTCAAAAATCATGCCAAAATCGACAAAAATTTAGACATGTAAAGCTCTCGGATCTACAGCTCCCATAGTTCAAACTCCCATAACTTTGTTAATACTGAACCGATTTTCACGTTTGATGGTATTTTGATCATGATTTGTCGTATAGATTGATTCTACATTGAAAATATATGCATTTTTGAAAATAATTTATTTTTACTTTTTTGGTCAAAAAAGCATGTACTCCCCCCTTACTCATTTTCGGAAATTTTTTTTTTTCAAAATTTAGAATTTCGAATTTTCATGTTTAATCGATTTTGGTTATCACAATAAGCGTAAAAAACAACATTAAACCTGATTTTGAGGGGATCAAAATTTTTGTAAAAAATCATGCCGAAGTTTACAAAAATTTGGACATGTAAAATTGTCGGATCCATAGCTCCCATATTTCAAACTCGCATAACTTTGTCAAAACTGAAGCAATTTTCATGATCCATGCCATTTTGATCATGGTTTGACCTCTTTACTCTGCATATTAGTTTTTTGCATATTTAAAAATAAAATTTTACCTCCCTTCCCCCGCGTACGAGCTTGAAAAGGTATATCACTCGAAGATATGGCCCAATTTGCCTGTTATAATTTTCTATAAGCTAGCTACCTTCCACGGACCACGACGGACTTGCAAGATTTCCAACGCAAATTCTGCCCATTGATCAGGCGAACTGAAATCAGAAGCAGCTCGATATGAATTTAGCAGAATACTTTTACTGCATACTTGTAGGAGCAGTATTTTCGGCAGCTCAAATAAACATTGCCTGCATATTGCATACTTTTGTGTGCTGCAATAACAAACAGCTGTAAGTTACTGTTAAAGTTGTCGTATTTTTAGCAGTGCATACTTTTGTGCTGATACAAAAAACCAAATCGATTTAATATTAAATTTGTAAAAAGTTTCCGACACAATTTATAATTGTACTTATTTTTTTATTGATCACAAGTTGCTTTTCTTTTATTAAAATATTTGTGAATTTGTGGATTAGTGACTGAGACGCGTGGTCCACTTTTTGTCACAGGTGGGGCAATTGGAGCGAGTTCGCAAGTATTTGCGTATACAATCCCGATGGATTTTCCTGCCACAGTCGGAACACTTGATGTCCCAGAGCACCAGCTGCTTGCAGAGCGCACACTCCTTGATCGTATCCGCATAGTTGGAGCGCAAGAAGAACTCGAATTCGACAATGCTGCGTGGCCCCAGAAAGAGTCGATCGTCCGCCTCGAGGAAGTAGCCCATCTCGGTCCATAGTTGGAGGAGCGATTGCATGCGCAGCTTCTTGGGCGCTTTGGTAGATCCCTTAAAGTCCAGGTCAGAATACACCTCGTTCCACGCTATATGACAATCCTCCCGTGTGCCAAGTTTGTCCAATATAATGGAAAAATACAGGCATTCCTCGGCCGTAAGACCCGGATGACTCTGTTTATCAGGCGTTGCGCCCGTGATGGCAAACACCAAATACTCCTTGCCAGTTACAGGATGTGTCATGAATGTCAATGTTTGGCCGAGCTCCTTTATTGGGGTTTCGATATCATTGACAAATTTATAAAGTTCCTCTTTGTTTGCGGGTTTTGTCACTTGATGCTGCTCACAGAGCGGACTTAATATCTGATCAATTAAGTCATGATCAAGGCAGCTGTGGTTAATGCAGGCGCGTAAAAATTCTCGTTTTAACTTAATCATATTATTTTTCCACACTAAACTGACACAAAAAGTTGCTCGTTTGCAAAATTGAAAACAAGACGGAATAAAGAGACGCGCCTGGCGAGGGCTGCAACGTTGCCGCAAGATTTGAAAGCTGGTATGCTGATAACAAAACAAAGTTGTATTGGGCATTGATGTAACTTAAAATAACTTAACTTAAAATAAATTCAAATATTTTGTAAAAAATTGTTTACTAATTAATTATTATTATTATTATTATAGGTTTTTTTGTTAAAAATAAACTGTTCATAACACAACCACAACTTACATTTGCATACTAATCATAAGACTATAAGAAATTATCGATAAATTGACAGCTGCTACATTAACAACGGCGGCAAATTTAAACAGACCAGTCCTCTAGCTCCATTGCACTTCAGAAAATGTCAAAATAATTGAATATAATACCCCGGAAATATACCAAAGTATATTAAAAATTCTTGGTTTTTTTTTACGTTTTATTTATTTTAAACTTACAGTTAAGAGCACAACAAGTAATATCATCAATAAATGTCTATAAGAGCTTCGCTTTATTAAAAATTATATAAATATTTAGAGTGTTTAATAGACAGAATATTGAATATTAAAACAGAATAATATTTGCGTATTTTACCGTGCAAAGACCGCGTATTACATATTGAATTTCCATGAACAAAATTTTAAAATATGGTATATCGCAATATTGTAAATTTTAAAAAGCAAGTACATATCTAATGCAGTTTTAAATATATTTATTTACACTAATTATTGTTCGGCAATTTTGAAAGCATTCTCTCTAATTTATATGTATGTGTATTGAAATACAAATTTACTGTAGAAAAAAAAAAACTTATTTATTTCTATAACTCCTATAATTTCTTGCCATAAAATCCTAAAAGCCTGATTCTCGTTGACACCGGACTTTGAACATGCTCCAGGATTTCCATCTAAACATTTTTGTTTTTGTACGATTTTGAAGAATTGTTATTTATAATATCATAAATTCAGTTTCAATAAAATGTAGCAGCGGTTACAAATAAAGAGAGAGGGAATATGATAAAGCTATAAGTATTTATTTTTATTAACATTTAACTAATTTGCAATTTTGTATTTTCAAGTTTATTACAGTTTAAGGTAAAATTATGTATATGTCCTTTTCAAAAAATGAAATACCAATAACTAACTTAAAAAAACTTAAATTATACAGAAAACACTTATTAAACTTTACTTTTAAATTGCCTTAACGCAAGAATTCATGTTTGCAATATTTAACTTTAGGCATCAACAAAATAAAATAATCATAAATTGATAACTAGATTCCAAATCACAATGTCTTAAAAACTAATCAAATTTCAAAATAAAATTTGTAAGGAGTAAATTTTCGTTTTAAATGAGACCAATTATTTAAGTATAAATATAGCAACAAATTAACTTAGATATAAACATTCCCATTTTCAGTAGTGACCTATAAGAGAAAGGTTATAAAAAAAAACAAAATAATAATAATATGTAAGAAAATACATGGTGCTATTGTAAACTGAAACTATGATTGGACACTATATACAGAAATATATGCGCAATAAATGAAAATGAAAAATAACTTATAATTGTATACTTACATGGTTAGTCGCATGTTAGATTCTAAGAAATTAGATTGTGAGATACATAAACAAAAATAATAATTACAAAATACAAAAAAGCCACTTCAATATTGTGCTTGTGCCGTAGGAAGCTCCTAATAATGAATAATAATTACGTTTAAATTCCCAAGTAGCCATACGCTAAAATCAATTGAAAGGTAATAGACGAATACCCTTAACCAGGTAAGGTATTAATATTTGTGCGATCGGACAGGCCGAAAATATATGATTTTGTATCACGGGACGTTACCAAGTCTTGTGGTTTACTTAGTTTTCAGCAGTGTACGCAATTAAAACAATATGTTTAATTTAAAATAAAATAAAAAAATAATCGAACAATATTTGAATATTAATCGAAATAAGGCGAACTGTTTCACTGTTTTGTAATAAATTCGGTTATAAATTAATTAATTCGTTTCGTTACGAAATGATTACATGAAATTATTAGTAACCAAGCTGAGTTCGTTTGCAATGTGATTAGTTTCATTCAATATATTTGACTATTGTTTTTAAATGTTGGGTTTTTGCAATAGGTATGGTATTTGATAAATATGTGTGTTCGTTGTTTCAGTTGGAGGAGCAGATGGTAACCGAGAAACCGATTAGTTTAATTGTTTAAAGTCCGCATGAGTTGTTTATTTTGTTAGATGATTTGAGGAAAGATAGAAAGAAAGATGCCGCAGCAAATCATTAAATTAATATTTTCGCTGAGAAAATTACATTTCGCATTTTGTTGTTTGTACTTATATATTTGGTTAGCCATGCAGTTAAACATTATGTAATCTTAACAAAAAAAATATATACAGTAAATATGAATTAAGACTAGAAATCGCTTGGCATAGTTAAATTATACAATTATGTATTTAGAATTAAATAACACAAGAATAATGGTATACAAAAAATAAAAAATAAGATTCTTTTAGTTATTTTTTTTTACAAAATCATTGTAATTAAAGAGTTAACAAAATAAATAATAAGACAAATCACAATTTTGTTTTAGTACATATACAATATATACAGAAATTGCTGTACTTGTAGTTTTTTTTGTATAAGTTTTGATATACATCTCGCTTATAACAATGTGTCTACTTGGCCAAAATATCTATTAGATATTAGTTGTTTTGCGGTTACTTCTTTTTCTCTTTGATTTTTTGTATTTGGTTTGTTAGTTGCTCATTTCTACATGGTATTAGTCTTTGGTGCTTCATTCAAGATTTCTGTAGCTAGCAAGTAGGTTCTGAGTATCGCCCATGTACCGAATACTTACACGATTTATCGAGTTGCGACGCCCGCCTCCGAGGCTATCCTGACTGAGCCCGTTCCCAGTATCGTTGTCAATGCAAATATCCGAGTCGGAGTCAACTCGCCTAAACTCACTGCCATCCTATAAAGGAAATGCGATCAGCACTAATTACATGATTAAAATTAAGCTATTTAAGCTACCTGCGTCAGCTGCTGCGTGGTGGTCAGCAGTCGTGCGATGGGATTGCAGCAAACTGGCAAAGTCTCCAGTAGCGTGGGCCTGGAGTGCGTAAGTAGTGGCTTCATATATCTGTGAAATGCTCCAGCTTGTAATTATTCTTAATAGACGAGAACGATTTTTGCTACTCACTTGGTGTCAAAATTGCCCCAAATGCGCGCCAGAATCGCCTTCTCATGGCTGTTGCGTCGCCGTCCGCCGGCTGCGGTCGTTGCAGTCGCCGCATTGCCGTCCAGTGGCGTATCCAGATTGGAGTCGGCGCCACTTGGGAGTCGTGACTTGCCACGTCCACCTCCGCCACCTTCCGCGTCCTGCAAATAGCCATCAGACTGAACAAATTTCAACGAGACAAGATTAGCGCAATGTGTTTGTGGAAATGTGTCTTAAAAAAAAAAGTACCAAAAGAAAAAGTCGCCTCTTAAAAAGTAAAAAGTCGTCAAACATAAACGAACTCAAAACAGAAAAACGTTAAAAAATTAAACTTAATTTTCGAAATGCTGCAACTGGGAAACGGATGTATGTATGTTTACGTGTAATGTGTGAACACAGGACGAAAAAGAAGCACACACACAAATTCGCAATTGAATGGATTTATTTAATAACGTACCGGAGCAGAATGTGAATTGTCCATGGAATTGTAAACCTTTTTTTGATATATGCAAAATGGCGTGAAAAATTGCGAAGAAATGTATAAAATAAATAAGTTAGAGAACATGTTTTCAATGTATGATCAATAACACAATCAGAAATGCATTGTAAATCACAGTATTTGTTGTTGGACTATTGAACCTAAAAAATTATCAAACTTGAATTTAAACTTAAATACTTCTTATATCTACTATATACTCAAAAATATCAGTAAAGCCTTAAAAAGTTTGTACATATAAACTAAATTATGGATTCGATTAATATAAATCTACAGTATTACTTTTCTAAAACAGTTTCGATTGCAATTTTTTTTGTTTTGGGTAATATAAAAGTTTAGATGTCAATTTAATTATTACATACATGAATCTAAGATGATGAGTAAATAAAAACAAAAGTTTTGCAAAATCTTTTTTATACAAACTGCATATTGATTTTAGTTAGCTATGAACGAAAACCTCGAACGCATTTCCAACATTTTTGTAAACTCTTAAAACTCTAAAATAAATGCAAAATAAATAAAGCAAATTTGGCATTATGGTTTTTTATAAAAAAATAAATTTAAAAAAAAAATACTTTTTATAATTTCCACGTCCCTAGAAACTAAGAAATTGTAGCTTACTTTTAATTTTACTGCAGGCACTACAAAACACAAAGACAATTAGCAACAATTATCTAACTGGACTTTAAATGATTTTCATCACGATTTCATAAAAAAAAACCCCAAACTAAATTAAATAGCTTATTATAAAAAGAAACCAATGAACTTAATATATACATAGATACTCACACTGTGAACCTGATAATTATTCAATTGCTCAGTCTCATCGTCGACGCCAACGCTAAAAATAAAAAACTTTGAATAAAAAAAAAACGAACAAACGATTTGAGCAACAAAAGAACTTACGGTATCTTTAACCAGTTGAGCAAAAAGTTTGACGCGCCGCCTTGAATGATTACTGTGAAGATGACAATCAGCGATGTGGCTGTTAACATGGTCTGGCGGGCGTCGGAAACGGTATTTCTAATGGCCAAGGCAAAGGACATCGCACCACGTAAACCTTGTAAAAATACAAGCAGTCAAATTACTAAAGCAATTAAAACTAAATTTATAATAATTGAAATTTACCAGCAAAGAATAGCATGTGCTGAAAGTTTGTTGAGATTTTTGGTTTGCGTCGAATGTTCAACAGCCAGGACAAAGGATACACATTGACAGCACGTCCCAGTGCGGCACAAATCTTGAAAAGAAATACAATTAATTAAACAGTTGAAATTTTTAAGTAATACTTTATACAACTTACGAATGCGGTTATAATAAAGCCAGCATCGAAATGATGTTTGGGAAAGGTGAACATCGAGACGCCAATGTAAGAAAATATAAAGTTCTCGGCCAGAAAGTTGAGCAACTCAAAAATCTGCTTAGTGCGCTGTCGCGAGTCCTCGGACAGATTGTTGTACGTGTAATGGGCCTGACAAATGCCGCAAAATAAAACGGCCACCACGCCGGTCAGCTCCGTGGCCTCGGCCAGCAGAAATGTGCTGTAGCTCATGAGCACAAACAGCGCCGACTCCAACAGCGGAAAGTCACGAACCCGCGTAAACTTGGTCAAGTGTGGCAGGAGTTAAGGAACACACAATACATATTTACAGATATACAAACAAATAATTGGTAATTTAAGGTTGTTTTAAAAAAGGATATCAATGCCGTAAAACAGCCGACTACAGCGCCAATTAACAGCGACAGGAAGAAAATGGAGAAAAAGTCACTCAGCGAGCGCAAAAATGCTGTCGTTTCAAATTCTCCCGTATTCGAATAATGTTCGCCGTAGTTTTGTATGGCACTGTAAATATATTATTGAAAAATATTTATAAAAATAGACAGTAAAAGATTAAATTCAATTAAATTCTAATTTGAAAAATACCCCAAATTTTCTTTATATATTTAAAAAATCCATTTCCCATTTTGAAAACTATTTTCTCATTTTATTAAAGCGATGGTCGATTAGCTTACCCACTTAATACAATGGCAACGGCATCGTTCAGGACAGATTCACCGAATACAAGCGCATAGAGATTAACATCCACGTGCATATCATTGAATATGGCCAATATGGTAAGCGGATCTGTGGGCGATATCAGCGCCCCAAAATACAGCGTGTCCAGAAATGTAAAACTGCTGCTCAAGTATTTTGGCATCAATTTAACACAGCCGTACATCAGGCCGCCGATTAGGAACGCCGATAAGGTGGTGCCCACAATGGCAAACGTCAAAATGGCACCCAAATTACGAAAGAAGTACTTCTGCAAATAGAAACGAATTAAAGTTAGGATCGACTCACTCGATATATATATATATATATATATATATATACACAAGAATTAAAGTTAAGAACCTTTTTTAAACTATAGCCAGCATAAAATATAATCGGCGGCAATATAATATTAAAGAAGACCTCGGGATCAAATGTGGCTTTCAAATCAATTTCATTCTCCTCGATATCGTAGACCTGTCCACGAAACACGTACGCATATGTCTTAACGCCCTCGGGCAGCTTTGTGGTATTTGTCTGATTAACCGGATACTAAAACAAAAGAAATTCAGTAACAATCGACTTTGATTGCATAAAACAAACAAGCACAAAACTTCACCCACCTTAAACCACAGTGTATCCTGTGGCAATTTGTCATTATACGTGGGTACACCCTGCGTCTCCACCTGCATGTGCACCAACGTAGTATTTGTGCCGGCATAGCGTATGATGGCTCCAACAATAAGTCCTGTAATTCAAGATAAAATAATATAATTGTGATATTGATATTGCAATCAAAATTAGTTTCGTTCCCGAACCCTATTTTCTAAATGGAAAATCGAAACAATTTTATATATAGTATAATATAGCTTCAAGACATAAAAATATATTTAAGAAAGGACAAATTCTTTAAACATACCCTTTAAAAATTAAGTGCCACAAAGAAAATAAAAAACGCAATTATTTCTTAATAAAATAAATACTATGTATTAGACTATTTCTAAATAAAAGCGAATAATGTTTCACAGCCCAGTAAACTTCTATTAGTTTCTAATTGAAACGAGTACTAAATCTGCATAATATATACCCAGAATTTCGCCAACTATATATTACTTTCTGTAATAATTTAAATAGGTGCATCCGGCTTGGAAATAACTGAAAAGCTAAGGCGAACCGGTTGAAATGGGTTCAGTTTGTTGTTTTGACTGTAAGCTTATTTTATTATTGCCTGACCTATCACAAAGCTCGAGTTAAAAATGAGTAATAAATGCTGCTGTTGGCGTCTGTTGCTAGTGTTTTTTTTTTTTTTGATAAGAGCGTGTAGAACAAATGTAGAACACAAATACTTGACTCGTTGACTCATTGGGTCTTTGCCTGCCAGCCAAAACAGTAAAATACTTATCAGCCAACAACTTTGAGCACTGTCAACACAACAAAAAAAAAAACACTCTTGAATCTAATCAGCATTACTTGTATTTTTTTTGGTTTTGTTTTTTCCAGGCAACATTTTTTTTATGGGTTATCAGATTTCTTTTATTATGGATTAAGCTAATTAGCATATTTAACTATATTTAAAGAAGAGTAACTGACATTACTCAGGGCCAAATCTCGTATTTGTTTAGCTGCCTAATTAGCTTTTACACTGTGCATGTGATATTCCGCTTGTTGACCATTTCAATTGACCTGCTTGACGTGTTGGTTAGTACGTATCAGATTTCCAACACAATCGCTATTAAAACTGCTGAGGGAAAACCCAAATCAAGTAAATGTTATGTTTATTAATGCACTTGTATTAAACACAGTGTGAACATTCAATATAGTGAATATGGGCTTCGAATATTACTATCAACAAGGGTGTCAAATAAATAAAACACTTGTTGAACCTGAGAATTTTTAATGAAGCATACCATATATATTTTTTTTATAAAAAAATTTTTGCAAATAAGTTGAAATGAAATTCTATTAAATAAAATTTTATTATAATTATGGAAATGCAAATTTAAATTCTTCTAACTGAAATATTGAATTTAATGTAGTTTTACTCAGTTTGACAAATTATTGAAACTGGTTTTTTTCATTGAAATTGTTATTCTTTAATGTATACTGTAGTACTTTATTAAATAGCTGATAAATAATTTTATATCGCTATAAATCTAGTAACGTATTTTTGAAAGGCTCTCGCTAACGAGTGCTCACTGTAGCACATTCAAATATATTTTTATTTATTACGGCTCAAATATCGCTGAATTGCAAGAAGGTGCACTGTAACAATTTCTATGGTGCGAAGTGTAATTAGGGTTTTCAGATACAGGTTCGTATATCATCGTAGCTCGTTTATTTGCACAATATGCGGGCTTTAAAGCTTTGCTGTTCCGATTACCGAGCCGAGTGATGTGTTTTATATATTAGCACAGCCTTTTGTGTAAGAATATGTAATTACGTGTGTGCACAAGCTTATTTAAATATATTTATATACATGTGTTTATCTGCTTAACTGTATACTTGGGGCCTGTTGCGAACGTTAGACAGACAAAGGGGGCGACGATGAAAGCTGCAGGTGGCAATGACAGGGTCGAAATGACGACGCAGCGCATTTTATGGCCAAAGCAAAGAAGAGAAAATGCCAACATAAAAGTTGATAATTGACAATATTGCTCTAGTCGGGAGTGCCCGACTAGGAGATACCCTGAACCCAGCTGCGAGCTTTTGTTACATACATTGCTTGCATGAATAACTTCTAAATTAATCGCATGATCATTATTAAATTTTCAGGACTTATAAAAACATCCAAAAAATTCTTGACACGGAGTTTAGCTCTTCAAATTTGAAAGATATGCTAGATATAATTTATCGATAATAAGAAAACGGGGCGGGTTATCGACAATTTTAAATAAACTCGATCTGCGTATAAACGAACTTAAAAGCCCAAACTTCAAATCACTTGCTTAAGTCTCGGAAACGGACTTGATCGACTCGGCTATTGATCTTGATCAAGAATATATATTAATTTTGTTCGAAGATACCAACCATTATACCCCTTTTAACTATTCTCAATGGGTTTAGGGTATAAACAGCTAACAAATAGCGTGTGAAAGTGTATATATATATATAAGCCAAGTTAGCGGAGTTCGATTGTTGGCCCACCCAATTTACTCACCATAAATAACCGCCAATCCGGTCTCGTGCAGCCAGGAGACGCGATGATGCTTGAACAGCCAAATGGTCAGCACCGTCAGGGCCAACAGGAATACGAATACCAGCAGGTCGAGACTCTGAATGCGGTGGTTGAGCGTCGCCTTGGCATCCAGCGTTATGTCCGTGTCGGCTGCACTGCAGCCTGCGATGAGTGCGCAGACCGTGAAGAGCTGCAGTGAGCTTTTCCAGCGATCGTGCATTATTTTGCACTTGCTGTGTAGAGGTGGAATGCAATTAATTGTACAATTATGCATTTAAAATAATGTGGACAGCAGCAGCAGCTGGCAGCAGACGAAACTGAAATCGATTTTCGCGTTACGTTGTGCGCCGTTAATTGATTTGGCGCACAGCTTTTGCTGCCTGCGCTTCTGCTCAGTGTCGCTTTTTCGCTGACTTTGCTGTTATTTATCGAATCGAACACTTTTACACAATTGCATATGAAAAAGTCTCAAGAAATATGTGTACAAATATAAAAATTGTGCTCGCCTCTTATACACTCTTATACTACGAACGACACTGTGTGGATGACAGTTTCCTTGAAGTCGGCTGCTTGGACTTCTGCTTCTACTCACAACTGTCAGCTGTTTTTCTGCGGGGCTATCGATAACAGGCGTTGTTTCTCAGTGTTGTTAAACTATGCAAGTGACGCTTTTGACTTTTGTTGTGATTATGAAATTCTTGTTGCGTTTTGTGCCATCTTTCGCAACAAAAAGGGTTGAACGGAAACATGCAGAAAATTCAGACTTAATTCAACTAAATGTTTTTATTTTAACTGTTTGTTTGGTTTAAGTATTGTTCTCTCTTGTATTTGGCAATAATTTGCATTATTTCCAGTTTAGCGTCTATTTTATAGTCCTCATCCAGTTGATCCAGATCTTGAGCAACAGTCATGCCATAATGATAGAAATTTGTTTTGAGCGCTTTCCTGGGCGTTCGGACTTCTATGATTGGTGCCTCTTTTGGTCTCTTAGGTATAGGTGTCAACGGTTCTGCCTCGTCCTCAATTTCATGGTCGTTCAACGGCACATCATCCGATGAGGGCTCTTCCGTTTTTATCGTAATATTTGCTGGCTGGCAGTCCTGGGTGGCCAGCGGATCATCTTCAGACAGATCAAAACTGCTGTCGCTCGCATTGGGTGGCAGAAGCGAGCTACATCCGCTCGCCCCCAGTGGGTTTTGCTGCGGTCGTGCTGGTGTGTCCAAAGCTGAACTTAGGAAGGATAACGTTGACCTAAATTTCCAGGTGGTGCTGAAGTTTTCAGCATCTGCTCCGATCCTCCTGGATTTGCTTTCCTCGAACAAATAGTATGTCTTCATATTTGTCCACTTCTTTTGCAATGCCTCTAGAATCACAATAGTATTGCGTTAGCATGCAAATATCGTATTAATTGTAATAATAAATATATATTTTACCCTTGGTAATTGGCGTGGCTGAAAAAAATCCACCGTAGGAATTGACTTTTTCGGCAAGAAGCGACCAGAATTTCGCCTTCTTCGATTTGTATGCAAACTGTGGATGGGAGTGATCCCAAACGAATGGCGCGGCTTTCACATGTTTTATAATAAAAAACAAAATTTCGTCTGTCCAAACGACTTTGTTAGTTTTGCTCATTTTGTTTATACCACCTTTCGCTGGCCAATGCTCCGAATAAATCGATGAACTTACCCTATCGATAAAAAAAAAACCTTTATTATTGATAGTAAAATCTGTGTCTGGTATGCAGCTTACAAATTGATTTGCCGTAAAATATATATTAATAATTGAATTATTTATTATGTCCTACTTTTTTGCTTTTAAAAAGTTGAAATCATAATATTCATGCATTTAAGCCATTAATGCCGTAGGCTTTAGCATAAAGGAATAAAATGAAACGATCAAGCATCTATAGACAGAATCAAAAGAATGTGCATTAAATTTCGTCTTGCATTCGTCTGAAATTTGTTTACAGTTTGGTTTGGCAATGTGAAACTTTGCTTTGTGGCATTAAATGGGAAACTTCCAATAAAATGTGGAATGTAAGAGAATATTTTGTAACACAATTTTAGCTGATTTTATATCATAATTTTTGTATTTATTCAAGTAGTAAAAAGAACTTTAATTTTCTTCTTTTTTCATCAAGGAAACATTAAGAGAAGGTCACAATTGAATATCCCTTATATCTCTATTTTTGTCCATTGGCTCCTCATGTATGTCGCATATTGTTTGGCGCCCACATTGTTGAACTCTTCAAAATAGGGCAGCTGACCGAGACGGGCAAGCCAAGCGGTGATCTTCGGATAGCGTTGGGGGTCAATGTCAAAGACAGCTGGCATCGATGAGACAGTGGCGGCACAGCAAAAGTCGGCCACAGTCAATGTGTCTCCTGCAATGTAGGATTTATCCAGGTAAACTTCGGTGAGCCTGAGAGCCTCGTGAATATTATCCGTCTTCTCTTTGGAGACCTCGGTAAACCCCCTCTTCCAGAAGGAACTGCTCACATTCCACAAGGCCTTATAAATGACACTGGCATCGAAGAACAAACGTTGATTGACTCCTGCACGCTTCACCAAATTCTTGGGATAGAGCGCATCTGTCTTGGCGTACTTGTCGCACAGATAACTGCATATGGCGTGCGAATCCCATATGAGAACACCGTTATCATCGAGAAGGGGCACCGTGCCTTCTGGATTCTTGTTCAGGTATTCCGGCGAACGATGCTCGCCTGCGGCCAAATTCACCACCTTATATTCGAATGGTACCTCCAGTGCTTTGAGCGTTAGTAAACAAGCACGAACCGGCGGCGACATATCGATTCCATAGAGCACGATCTTCGACATTTTGCTGCGTTAGATGTGAGCGTTTTAGCGCAATAACTTGAACTAAAGCCATTTACAGCTTTTGTACCCTTATATACATGCGTGTGGAATCCAAGATCTGCAAAAGCTTGGCTGGTCTGAAATATTTTGAGTAAAAGCTCGTGTATCTTCCGCTCTTTATCTTATTGTTCAGTGGCTCCACAAATTCAAAATTAATTTAGAAAACAAGTAATATTTGGAATAGTATTCTAAATTGAAATATTTATTATAGTTCATTGAGACTTTAGAGATGGTTTGCCTGCTTAGCTTACCAAAATCAGTTTGTACCGCGCACCGCATTTTAAACCCCCTATGTAAAACATGTGTTTTTTGTGCACAGCGCTTACACAGTTTCCCGATTATGCGGGGTTGGAGGGAAACCTGTGAATTTGATAAGGCTTCTCAGTACGAGCACTGTTCTGGGACAATGTCAGATGGTAAATACTAATCCAAAAGTTGCCTGCTCTATTATAACATACTCTTTTACAGTTATTAGGTTCGTTCATGAGCGAATCGGCGTGGAACCAGGCTACAATACGATACCCAAGTGTCGAGGAAAATTGCTTAAGTATCAGCCCGAGCCCAAAGATTTGCCCAGTCGCAGTATGAAAGATTCGTTTACAAGAGCCATATTGGAGCTAAGTTCACTTCCGGTACGGGAGCATTATGTGAACCATCTGGGCCGAGTTCGCGCAGCGCGTTTAATGGAGGAGCTAGACATGTTTGCAGGTAAGTCATCGACCATGGTCCATAAGTCCACAGATTAAGCTCTAATGTCCAGCATTGCAGTATGGATCTGTTATCGTCATGTGAATATACCCAACCTTCCAAAGGGTATTCCGCTGCCCTACGTTTTTGTCACGCTGCTAGTGGACTCTGTGCAATTCGACGATATAAACTCGATCTTGGCCGATGAGGACATTCATCTGTGTGGCCACGTATCTTGGACCGGGAAAACCTCCATGGAGATCAGCGTTTATATGCAACAGAAATTGCGCACAATCTCCAAAGCCGTCATGGTGATGGTGGCGCGCAATGCGACAAACACCGGACCGGCTCCAGTTAACCCATTGGAACCCGGCAACGAGATGGAGCAGTGCTGCTATGAAAAGGCCGTGAAGCGGCATAAGCGACGCATTGTGAAACAATTGAAATCGGTTCTCAATGTGCGACCCACCAAGAGCGATGAGAAGCTGATGTATGAAATCTTCAAGCGCACCACGGGCGACGATGTCGCAATGAGTGTGGAATCGCGTGAATTGCCCCCGAATTGCTGCTGGATGTCCGACTCATTTCAAACCACAATACTGCACTCGTTCCCCGATAATCGCAACTATTACAATCACGTTTTTGGTGGATTCATAATGCAAAAAGCTATTGAAATCACTGCGGTTACGGCCAGCATGTATACTGGCTGTCCATCAATGATTGAGGGCATCTTGGATGTTGCCTTCTTCAGTCCGGTGAAGGTGAACTCTTATATGAAACTGACTGCCTATGTGGTCTACACATATCTAAAGTATTTACAATTTTTAACAATTGTGGAAGTTCGGGACGCGAACAACATGGAACACATCACAACAGTTGCACTCCACCTTACCTATAAGGCCGAGACGAACGTCAAGGAGGTGCTGCCATTTACGTACCAAGAGACTTTGTGGTATATTAACGGACGCAACAAGTTTATCGCCTTTTGGAAGCTGCGAAACAAACAAAAAGTCAAGTCGCAGGCATTTTTAAAATAAATTGTACTTAAAAAATGTTTGCTTAAATTATATAAATATTTAATCTGTGAGCTAGTTGCGCATTGGAGCGCTTGACTTGGGCAATGCTTGCAGGCGCTGACGACGCTTTGACTCAAACTCGGTGGCCAGATGCCAGGTTTCCTTATCCAGCGCCGCATTGCCGCGCGCAATGCCCAAGAGCCGGGATAAAACCAACAGACCGTGCAGATCGTCAGCATTGCTCTTCAGATTTGCCTTGCGCATCTCCACAAATTCCTGCTGTATCATCTCCGTATGCTCCTCGCTAACGCTAAATTGGCTCGTCAGCGCAATGGTCAAATAGTTGCGGAACTGCTGCAATCGCGCTGGCTGTAAATAATGCAGAGCCGCCTTCAGCGATTCCTCGTAGAGCTCAACAGCTTTGTCATCGGCATTGATGGGCAGCACAAAGTCACTCTGTAAACGCGAAGGGTATCAAAGACTATTATTTAATATGCTGTGGAGCTGACTCCTCTTACCGGCAACATGCTGCGACCCTCGCTGAGCACCAGCACCGGAATATCAACGTTGTAGTCTATGTGATAGTACTGAAAGTCGCACTTCAACTGCTGATTGTTGATCAAATTGGCCAAATGTTGTATGGCGTGCACACCATTCGCCTCCAGTTTGCCCTGCTGCATGCGCGTTTCGTCCAGGATTAGATGTGTGTGGGGCGCCAGCTGCAGCAGACCCGAAACCAGCTTGTTCGTCTCATAATCCTTTCTGTTTGGGTGACAAAAGCGTTAACAACCGTTATCAGGATCAAATCTAATCGGCACCTACTTTGGTGCAAAGGCGGCGGTATTCATGGTTTCCAGTGTCATGGGCAGGTAGTGGCTGGCAGGTAACAGCAGCTCGAGCACCTCATATAGCTTCGCTGTGTACTGTTGTAGGCAGCCTTTGGGCAGATTGCAGATGTTTAACGCGAATTTGCCGATGCTCTGCATCTCTGAGCGGCTATAAACCGTAGAAATCAAATGGCACAGCAGATATTCAGCCGCAAGTTCGTCCTCAAACAGGCAGAGCTTAAGCAGCATGCGCAAATCCTTGTACACCGTTTCCAGGGATTGCTGCTGAGCCAGCAGTTCCTGCCCCATTGGCTGCTGCAAACTCTGATCCAACAGCGGATTGGCATGGGACAACGCCTTGACGCCAAAGGCGTGCAGGCGAGGTATGAGAAACGGCGATGGATTTTGCGCCTGTAGCTCACTTAGGCTCTCCACATCTTGCATGGCCTCCACATCCAGCGTGGATGCGTCCAGTGCTGGGTCCACAGATAGAAAGCCCACAAAATCCATTAGCGAATTCAGTGTGAACTTGTCGAAGTCCTCGTAAACCTTTACCATGCAGGCCATGCTGGGACGACTGGGCAGTGGCGAGTTGAGCAGATAGTCGGTGCCCAGCACTGCGGAGCTGCTGCTGGCAGGGGCAACAGTTTTATCCGCCACATCCACGCATTGCTTTTTAAGTGACCTATCACAGCTGATTTCATCAGCTTTGTCCACTTCCATGTCTACCTGTGTGTCCAGCGCGCGTTTTATACCATTTCCAGCTGTTTGTTGTTGCTGTTGTTGTTCTTTCGACAGCGGATTACATTGCTTTTCGTGCTCCTTGGCCCAGTCATTTAGACCAGGCACTGAGACCACAAACAAAGTGCGCCGCTCGCCATGCACGTTGCTCTCGGCATGGTAGTCCAGTTGCTCATCTTTGCCCAGACGCAGACAATCGCGATATTTGCCTGGTTGCAGACGTGTACCACCGTCGGCTGACTTTACCTCGTAGCGTTCCAAATAGATTTCCGGATCCATCATATCCTGCACCATGCCGCGAAAGCGCACCAGTCCCTGATCTCTCAATTTGTGCAGTGGCGTGTGATTGAGCAGCGGAATGGAGTGCCATTTTGCGGAATCGTTGAGTAGCTTCTGCCAGCTGGCAATGTCCTGTGCGGCCAGCTCCTCCGGGGTGCTTGGCAATTCCATGTTGCAAGGCATCGCGCACATAAACAACTAATTACTTTCCTGCTGAGTCGCGTGCGCGCCAATTTTTGTTAATAATGACAGAAGCACGATGAAAAGTTGTAGCAAGTTGGCAGCACCACATTTGCATAATCGAACAAAAATCGTTATCGTTTTGTGCTTATCGCAGGTTGTGTAGTAGGGCTGCGACGAAACGGATGTAAAGCGGAGTATCCGCAAAAGCAATAATGAGCAAGAAAAGTCGCGTTTGGAACTTTTTCTATAAAGAAAGCGATACGGTTGCAATTTGTTGTCTATGCCACAAGAACTATTCACGTAAAGGTCGTGGTACAACATGCTTGCGAAATCATTTAAAGAGCAAGCATCCTGGCGAATTTCTAACACTGTCCGAAAACGACATCAAGTACATGGTGAAAACGGAAATAAATGATGGCACATCCGTTCACCCGAACTTGCAGCTACACGTAAAAAGCTCATTCAGTATTAAAGGGGAGCTTTCCACGTTAAGTACAGCAATTTTGTTGTCTATTTTTCTAGGATGCTGATCCATTGGAAGTTCAGAGGCCTGACGACTCGGACGAGGTTTATGCTAGCGATAAGAAATTGGCCTTAATGATAGCACAGCATGATTATTCATTTAGTTTGATTACAAGTTTGGGCTTTGTAAAATTTATCAAAGTGCTGCAGCCCCGATATACAATTAACCCAATTAGTTATTACGAGAATATGTTATGTCAGGACATATATCAGCACATGCAGACACAATTAAAGCAACAACTCGTCCTGTTGGACTCTCTCTCGCTGGCAACGAGCATCTGTTGGGACTCCGGCGTCCAGGGCTTGCTAATGTTAAGCTGTCATAGTATTTCCAACGAATTCCAGTTCAAGCAATTCCACCTGAAATGCGAAGCTTTGGATGGACGACACACGGATGACATTCCCAACCGCATTCGTAATATTGTTTCCAAGGCCAGCCTGGAACTGCAGTTGCCCAAAGAGAAGATCCATTGTATGATCAGAGATGAGGGCACCTGCACTCCAGGCGCTGTCATAGAATGCAATGTTCATCTGCTAAAATTGTGCGTAAAATGTGCACTCGAATCGAATGAACAACTGAAACAATTAGATTCGAAATGTCTGCAGATTGCCGAACACTTCGAACAATCCCACATAGCGTACAATCATCTGAAATACATTCACGAGAAGCGTTTGAATCGCGAGCCAATTTCATTGTTTGAATCCAATGAAAATCCCTTGAGCTGGAATGCGTTATTTCGTTTAAAGGCCCGCCTCCACAAACTGAAAGATGCTCTCTCCATCTATGCCGAAGAGTATAATATGGTGAAAATTTATCCAGATGAATGGCTAGACATCGACTTGGGCAATCGGGTCATACAGCCAATTGAGGAAATTATCAATATTTGGAGTGAAACATCAACGACAGCCTCCTCTGTAATACCCCTTATAGCGGCCCTACGCGATTCGCTTCGCACAGATGTGCACAATTTCGTTTCGTCAACGGTAAATTTATATATATTGAATATATCTTTACATATGAATTTAAAAACCGTCTGAAATGCTTTTACAGACTATATGCTCGTTTGCTAGAAAACTACTTGAAGAGCTGGAATCAAGGTGGTCAGCAGTAACCACAGATATTAAGTATCTAATGGCCACATATTTGGATCCCCGCTACAAGCAGGCATTCTTTACGCAACAAGAGGCGCAGCTGGTAACTGATGAAGTCGTGACACAACTGTGCCGCACCCAGCTCCAACAATGGCAGCCACCAATGAAGACCGCCAAAGTTGTTGCCAACTTTAAGAACGAATCAAAGATTGACTCTTTTCTTGAAAATATGTTAACGCCGACGAGCGTCAGTCCAGAAGCATCCACGTCATTGCACACTCAATTGCAACTAAAAAATTTATTGTATTTGTACAATTCCGAACCGAGAATTGAGCGCCAAAGCGATCCAATAATTTGGTGGCAATCCAATGTTAAGTATAGCGCCATGTTTCCAATTGTTAAACGATATCTTTCCACTCCCGCCGCAAGTGTTGCCAGCGATCGTTTGTTTAGTTCATCTAAAAATCTATTTAGTGATATGCGATTGGGTCTGTGCCTCGAGAATGTTTCCAAAATATTGTTTGTCAAGGCAAACTTTCAAGTTCTCGATCAAGACTAAATCTTTTACATAATAATAAATTAAGATATATGTGAAAATTCAAATGGTATAACTAGGCACACCTTTTTTCAGTTTTCGTTGTTTAAAATATGGAAATGTTAAAGTGACTCTGTTATGTTAATTTACCAACATTTATGTATAATATAATTCTGATGGAAAAAACATTGCTTCAAATTTAATTTAAATTTTAATAAAAAGTTTTCTGTTCTGGACAACGCTGAATCTAATTAAGAAAATCTAACCCAAATCCGGAATAATATTGTCAAAATTTTCCTCTCAACGTGACGAACTGAGTTTTAAATAGATCTATGGGTCCTGGAAAGAAACACATAACAATTACCTACAGTTATTATTAGTAGAATATTTTGTTTTAAACTATAAAACCTTAGTTTTAAAAAAGTACTAGCTACAATGGTTAAAGTAAAACTTTATTCATACAAAAAAAAAACAGTATAATTATTAAAATAGAATTTAAACCTGTTTCAAATGTATTTATTTAATTACATACTAATAAAAACATAAATCTCGTTAAACAATTGTTATAATTGGTTGGGTACCAAGACCATAATTACGTTTTTGACATTAGATCGCACGTAAATAAACAACTATATAATTATCTTGTACTGCATGTGTTATATAACTAATATTCTAGTGTATAAAAAGCCCAATCGTAATGCACATAAACCCATTCGAAGCTGATTCGAG